>SKCR01048484.1:0-46167 GCA_019454045.1 Zanthoxylum bungeanum
AAAATCGTTGATTGGATAGTTGGACTATTGCAACTATATAACCAACTACAAATGGAGTAGTTTGAATACAGTCCAATTGTTCAAAGAAAGCAATCGTCAATATTAGTCCAACAAATATATTTATAACAACGATAAATAAAATAAAAGATGAACTGAGGAAAATAACAAAAGACTCAAAGATCTAGGGTTGTGAATCTTTCTAATATCTTTTAAAAGATGAAGTGATTATTTTATATTTGTGTAATAAATTGGTTTACTAACCTGGAACACGAAATTATGCAAAAGCCTCTGTCGATGGTCAGAAGCAAATACCCAGTATAACCCTATTGAACCATATGTCTATGTCAACCAAATTATCTGGATTCATTAAGTTTAAGTTCCAATTATGGCTACCCCCGCCCGACAGGTATATGTATATCCTGTAAGGAAATCTATTAAAGGGTTATCTATCCTTAAGTAAGATCGTGGGCTATTATGTCTAAGGCTGAAACCTAAAATTCCTTTGTCAAGTTTATTTTAGATTTACCACATCAATTTTATTGGTGATCAGACAACAAGAAGCATTAAGCTTAAGACTTAATAAGTAAACCTTTAAATTACCCAAACTATAAAATAACCCCTTATAAACCGGTGATATTAGAAGTCATCACAACCCCAGATAACTAACACATAACTAGGGCTAGTAAGAACTTAAAAGTAAAAGACATAAAGTAAAAATGCTGAAAAGTAAAAGACATAAAGTAAAAGTTGAAAAGTAAATTACAATAAAATAAAATGCTAAGGTAAAAGGATTAACTTTCACTATTTACTAGTTAGATATCTCCCTTAATATAATATATTAATTTGTGATTATTTTACCAACCGTCCATATAGGCGGTAACCTGATTAAGTCAAATTAAGTCAAACCAGCCATAAAGGCGGAATAAAAATAAACCTGCCATATAGGCGGTAAGAAAATTTAATTACCAACCGACCAATCTAGCGGTATCTTTGATTAGTCATGTTTAAACAAGATTAAAATGAATTACCAACCAACCAATCTGGCGGTATCCTTTTTGAGTCAAATTTTAAATAGTGAATATAATATATTTAAGTGAGATTAATCTAAATAGCAATAGTAAAAGAATTACCTTTCACCTTATTAGGGGGAAGTTACCTCCTCATGGTGAATAGTAAAAACTGTAAAAAGTAAAGAAAGTAAATTACTATTATTACAGAACGTAATTAAAATAAATTACAAAACTAAAAATTAAAAGAAACTAGATAGAAAACTCCCTATTTACATCATAGAATTCAGAGAGAATGGTACATCTAAAACTGAAATCTCGAGCTCAATTTATAGACCTCGGTAGGCCTTAAGCGTCGCGACGCCAAAGCCTTTGGCATCGCGACGCCAGTCTCTTTTGGCGTGGCATGCTGAGGGCTTGACACGTGGCGATTCTGGATAAGGAGATAAGGCGACACGTGGCAAGGCGGCTGGGAGCTCACTTATTATGCTGACATGGCATGATGTGGCGACACATGGCGAAAGGGAGTGTCGGTACCGTAAGATTGCGACACGTGGCAGGCTGTGATTGGTTGATGATGAAGTGGTGATGATGTGGCACTTTGAATCGGTCAACTGGTGATGTGGATGATGACGTGGCGATGACGTGGAGTGACACGTGGCACCCGTGGCCATGGTGATTGTCGGCACCGTAGGATGATGACACGTGGCACGATGCACATTAGCAAAGTCAAACTTCTCTGATTCTGACAGGTTGACCCGACACATGTTAGCATAGTTCGGCGTACATTAGGCATCACGACGCCAAAGGCTTGCGCGTCGCTACGCGAAAAATTACCAAAATGCCTTTTTTCCAATTTTCACTGTTTTGGTCCAAATCACCTCCAGAATGTCCTGAAACTTTATTTATATACAAAATAACACAAAACACATCAAAATATTCACAAAACTCAAGAAACTATACAAAATATTAGGTTAAATGAGTTGGAAATAGTGATATAATTACCACTCCTCAGTCAGGCTCTCCAGCTTCATCAACTATTCCTCCAATTTCTCTTCCTCATTTGCAACTTCTGATACCGGTGGTTTCTCACCCATTACATCCTGAAAGATCTCAAATCCGGGCACCATGACCCCGTTGACTTCCATTGGTTCAGGTTCTCCTTGATACCCTATTTCTTTCACGAAGCATTCCGTCAGCTTCGGTCTTTTTTTCTTAGTCTTAGGCTTATCCTCATCAGACTTGTACCCCAACCCTCTCCGGGTGGTTTTGCCCTTAAAGTCGGGCAATGCTCCTCCGATACCCGAACCTGTACTTGGCTCGAACATCATCTTCTCCAAGATCCTAGCCACTTTAGGATCTACCCACTCCTCAAAGGATGCCGACACTTGGAACCTCGTGAAAGGTTGTATTTCCAAAGCGGCCATATCATTGTCTACCTCAGCTCGGATGGTGACAATCTCTCCCCCGTACGAAAAGTTAATAACCTGATGCAGAGTGGAGGGCACGCCCCCAAGCTTGTGAAACCATGGCCTTCCCAACAATAAAGCAAAAGTGGTCGGGATATACATCACTGTGAACTCAACCTCATCCTCAATTGGGCCCACTTTGACCATCACAGCAAAAGTAACCTCAACTCCACGCATGCTATCATCATAAGCCTTGATGGTCATATTGGAGGGACTCAGATCTGTCGTCTTTATACTCAGCCTCGCCAAAATCTTCAATTGGCACACATTGATGGATGAGCCATCATCCACAATCACACAAGATGTCTTCTTGCCCCTCACTTGAGCTCTGATGAATAAAGGTCTATTATGGTTCCTTCCCTCAGCCATGAGTTCTTCCTCGGAAAAGGTTATCACCGGCGCAGCTTCCTTCTGTACTGATCCCATAAACATCGCGGGGTTGGCATCCTCCGGTACTATTATCTTGCTCAAGGCCTCAACCATGGCACGTCTGTGCTACTACGATGCACACAGCAACTACCAAATGTTTAATTGTGCTTGTGTTTTATTCAACTGACGCAGCACCACATCTCCTTTGGTATTATCCACGTTCTCTGCCACTTCTCTACATTCTACCAACACTTCCTTGCCCTTTTCTGCGGTATCATTATAAAAGCGCCCACTGCGCGTCATTCCTTTTACCTCCTCTTCTTCACTGCTCGAGAAGTCCTCCCAGAAATTCTTCCCCTGCTTTGTTTCATCCTCACTACTACTATCCCATATCCCCAGGCAAAAGGCTTGGTGGTCAAAGGTTTGAAGGACAAAGCTTTCTGGTCGGCCGGAGCCAATCATGTAGGTAGGTGGTGGGACAGAGTGATAATTTGGTAGGGGGTTTCAGTGTGTGTTGGGCTGTTCTTTCTCAGGGTCGGGTATTTATTGGGAGTCTATGAGGTCCTGGATTTCATGTCGGAGGTGGGCACAGCTGTCGGTGTCATGACCGTTTTGCTGGTGGTAATGGCAGTAAAGGTTTGGGTTGAGATTTTGTGGTAGAGGGTGCAGAAGTGGTTTAGTTTCCAAGGGTTTTAGGAATCATTGCCTTGTCAACTTCTCCAGCACTTTAGACAAAGGCATACCCAGGTTAGAAAAATGCAGGTTTCTGATAGCGGCAACTTCGGCAGAAACAGGCTTGGCTCCTAATGGTCCTCCAACAGTCCTCCTGTTCAAGCCATAAAACTTCATATTCTCCGATTCTTCTTCCTCGATATCCATAACAGTCTCCCTTAACTGTCAAAAATCAGTAATCATGGAGGCCATCCTCAGCTTGCCATAGATAGAGGGCTTGGTGCCCTTGATTATCATTGTAATCTGGTCATTCTCCGAGGGCCGAGTCTGTATTTTTAGAAGCTGGCTTCTCCAACGGTCCACATAATCCTTGAAGCTCTCCTCCGACTTCTGCTTGGTATTCTCCAAGTCACGAAGCAACAAGTCGATCTCCAAATCTGTTACGTACTGAGCCAGAAAGGCTTCTACCAACGCCCTCCAGTCATTTTTGACCTTCCTCTCGAGGCTGTGATACCATACCACGAGTGCCCCCTCAAGTGACATCCCAAACATCTTCTGGACCTGACATTTCGACAAACCCACTAAACTCATCACGAGACATACTGCCGGAGATGGACCCTCAGATCCCTGTTCCCATTAAATTTGGTTATGTCAGCTATTTTGAACTAAGCTGCAACTAATCCTCATTGCCTCGTAGTCTAGCAGATCCTAATGTTTGCCCATTATCTTACGGGTGACTGACTCCACCTGATCGTGGAGTTTCTTCAATTCGGCCTGAGACTCGGCTATCCTTTCTGCAGCATACTCAGCCATGTCATCGTCGAAGACAGAGATATCATCATTCAGCCTGTTCGGAGGGTCCTCACGCCTCTCATTCTCAGAGCTTCCCCCAGCACGGGGCACGGCCATATTAGCCATAGTAATTGTCAAAGCTTGCAGTTGCTCGGTAACCTTAGTTTAGACTTTTTCCAGCTGATCCATACGAGATACCTCGTTCTCTGATTCACTCATGTTGGCTAATGGTCTTTTGACGAGTCTTCCCTCTTCCCTAACCGAACGGATATCTATGATGTCATTTAAAACTGCGAGTCAGCATGTATGCGTGTGATGCATGGGATGTATAAGTCGACCCATTATCATTTCGAAGCATTCAATCATACTATTGCGCGGTGTAAACTTATCCCAGTTAAAAAGGCCCAACAGGTTTACACTTTTGCGATAACATAGCTAAACGACTTCAGATGATAAGGGGCCTAAACATAAAGTGGCCCATCAGCATTTTAGAAGCTTTTGGCCAATTACCATAAAACATTGACTCATCCCAGTTTAAATGGCCCAACAAGCCCATACCTCATGACAAAAGGTCCAACTGAATCCAAGTGATGCGGTCCTAAACGCAAGCACAAAGGGATAGTTTCTATTAGTCCTACAACTACAGTTCATGTGCGGGTTTATAGGGGTATAGACAAAGGCTCTCGCCGGGGAAGGATTGCCCACAGCTAGGACTCCTCACTCAAGGGTTCAAGCGACCAAGTGAGCGTACCTTTTTTATACGCTAACTGTTGAGTTTCAATCAAATCCCAAGGATAATAAATAATGCATAAACGAGTTGAATACATATCAAATGAGGTGCGGAATAACTCACATTGATCGGTAGAGATGCAACAAAGACCACGAACGCACTGCTCTCCATTGGTCGGCAGTGAGCTGCGAACATGGTGGACTGCTCGACGTGAGGGCTGCTTCCTCCTCCAAGAATCGGCCATTGATGGACACCATTGAAGCTCCAAGCTTCAAGCTTCCAAGCTCACGAACTCACTTCCCTATCACCTTTGTATTCCTCTATGAGTGTGCTAGCACATAGATCTTGCAACAAGATCATTTCTTTCTCCTTTATTGATCGGTCAAACCAGAAAAATTGAGGAGAAGAATCGGTCAAGACCGAGAGAGAAGATGAAGAATTTTGGCTCCAAAAAGCCTAATACCGTAAATGGGAGAGAGAGAATGAGTTAGAAAATAAAAAATTGTAAAAGGTTTATATAATTTCCAAAAATATTTAATAAACCATTTACTTTTTCTATTTCAAAAAGCAAAGCATTAAATGCTTGTCTATCACCTCAAATCAATTCACATCAATCACTCAAATGTCACATCACTCAAAGTGACATGTGATTTGACGCTTGATGTGATTTGCGATTTGACGCTTGATTTGACTTGCGTGCCGCACTCGAATTCGAAATGCGAATGCGCTCGCAAACAATCCCGGGCTCGGGTTCGCTAATTCCAAATTAACGAATTTTTCGTTGCGTCGTAATAAATGATTACGCCTAGAGAATTCACTATTCACGTCGCTAACGAATTAATTCCAAATTAATTTGTTCGCCCGAATTAAAATCTAATTTCAATTCTGCGTCGAAATCTAATTTCGTTATAATATATCGAATATATTAATTTATCGATTAATTCCAAATTAATCGTTCTCTCTCTTTAACGATATTTTATCCGAGATAAAATATCTCTGTAATTAATCCCATATTAATTTTCTCTCTCATCGAATTAATCCCAGATTAATTAAAGTGCGAGTCATACGTCATCGGTGAATCTTCAGGAACCGACCCATGAGATCTCCGGATATGTTGGCAGTAAATTCGGTCGTCGGACTATCCGAACACGTAAGTATCGCGTACTACGTTTATACCGATTTACAAGACAAGGTTGGCTTCTAGCAAAGCGCCATGCCTACCCAATTCTCCAGAAATATTCTTACAGGAATATATAGATCTGTATCAAGCGTAGTATACCGTAGTATTGTGCATATCAGCCCAGTATCGGATAGTCACGTGCTAGGGCTAGGGCTGGATAAGTGTCTGCCCCGTCCGAAGCACATGTCGGATGTCTTACGATCTAGTGAATCCATTGTCGTGGTATAACTTCGGAATCAGGTTCCGAGTGTTATTTAGAGACCGTAAATTTGAAATTTGATTATATTATACCATAAGGATTTGACGTTCTTATCTATATACCAGGTATAATATAGATAGTTTGTGACAGAGGGATTATACGTATGCAATGACCTCGACTTGCATAGTTTAGCGAGATTATATGTGGTCGTCATAATTCATGAGTGGGTGAACTATGGACATGAAATTGGATTTCATGACGGATAAACTTAAACTTAGAGAGTCCCACAATATGAAGTGTACTCGTTGAGTACTTGGGCAACGCGTTATGAATAATATATATTATTCATAATACGTCATCAGATTAAATGAGTTAATTCGAATTATTTAATCGGTTAAACGAAAACACATGCTTTAAAGGTATTTTTGGTCAATCGTAATTATTGTGTATTTGTATTTGATACATAATTTGATTAGATACACATTAATTAATTGTTAAATGAGATTTTGACACATGCCATTAATATATGTATTTGTTATTTAATGTAAATAAAAATGCATATATAATAATAATTATATTAATTAATTATTTAGATATTTAAATGTTAAATATTTGAATAATTAAAAGATATACTTTTTCATAATTTTTATGAAAAATGGATGATTATTATTAGTTACAAATAGCATGATTTTATTAAGCTTTAAGTGTGCAAATTTGATTTGTCAAATTAAAGCTTATTATATTTAATTGAATTAATTTTTAGAAATTGACAAATTTGCCCCTCCTAAGTCGGCAATCTCATTTTTTTAAGTAAATTTTTTTTTCTTTTTGCTTCCAAGGAAGCCATGGCCAAAAATCAACACCTCCAAATATCTCTCAATTTTATTTGATGATTCAATGAAGAAAATGAAGAAAAAATCAAGAAAAAGTTTTAGGAAAATTAGAGATTAAAGGTAATCTTCAATCCCCTTAAGCTTTGAAAGCATGTTTCATGTTCTTGATTATCTAGATTGATTCTAGGGTTTCTTCTTTTCTATAAATTTGGGTGTTTTTTATTTGGAGGATGGATTTGGAGGCTTATTGCTTGTGTGAAGTTGATTTGGATGATATTATTGTAATATTTGTTCAAATTGATCATTTGATGATATGTTTCCATTCTAGAGTGTTATGAACACTCTTGTAATGCCTAGAATTGTTCTTGGATGGTTCATTTGTGGTGACTTTGGTTGGTGTTAAGATTAATTAGATTAATGTTGTAAATTGGATTTTAAGCATGAAAAATTGATATATTTTGCTTCTGGATCAGATCTGGAACTATTGTTCATATGGTGATGAAAATAATATCTTATAAATGTATTGGATGTGTTTTGGGTGTTGGAACAATTGCCGGAAATTGTTTCGGAGTTGAAAACAGTGAAAAACGGCGTTGCCGGGTGACTTTTGAGCCAACCGGGTGACGGCTACCGAAATAGTGAATTTGTCACTGTTCGGGCAGCCCATGAACTACCCTAATACTATTGGGGCTGACCTGGGCAGTCCTCATGTGTATTGGGTGGTCGGTTAGGTCAAAAACATGTTTTATGCCATTTTGCGAAAAAACATTTTCGTAAACGTTTCGTGACGTTTCTTATTTATTTATATCGTTATTTGATATCGAATAAATATTTTTAGGTGAAATATGAATAAATTATTCATATTGGATGTTGAATAATTTATATGAATAATTTATTCGGTAATTTTTAAAAAGGTATTAAAATTACGATTTCGCCCGAACCGCGAGCTTTCGTTGCGCCCGCGTCAAAACCCCAACAAAATTGGTATCAAATCAGGTCTGATTCTTCATCCCTTACATTTTTCATGCTTGATATATGATATATAATCCAATTTTGTGTTTGCACATGCATATTATCTATATGTCTATTGACTTTTCGGTTCTACGCTAACGGGAAACGTAACGAAAATTTAATAGTTAAGTTAAGTTATATTTTCTAAAGGTAGAATTGAACTGTTTAGAAAATGATCTAGATTAAAATTCTGCATATGATGTAGAACAATGCTTCCTTGAGGAATATCCCTGCTTAAATAATATAGTAGAGTGATATGTATTGGATACATGTTTCTTGGTCCATCTTGTCAATACGGTTTATGGGTATCTTTCTATGGCTGCATCCGAGATCGTGCCAAAGCAGTGAGGGTGTAGTTGATAGAATTTTATCCATGCCGGATGTATAATTGATACCAGACAAATTCAAGTGAAAGTGGAAATCCCGATTGTGCCAAAGCTATCAGGACTACATTGGTAGCTTGAGTTTGTCATTGGCATGTGATACCTTGATAGGATTTCTTGTGAACGTGCCAAAGCTGTCATCACGACAAACGGTCAAGACCAAAATTAGGAGTCACTGGTGAGTGATTGACAATGAGTTGTCTACCTAATAAATATACGTAGGTGAGATCGTGTCAAAGCTGTGAGTCGAAATATATTCATGGATCCTACTTTCACTATGGAATTCGATTTAATTATTGAATTCTCATTCTCCGTTGAGGATTACGGTATTACGTAAAGTAGTGGGAGACACTGCTGGGTTAAAAATCCATAACTAAGGCAGTGCGTAGTTTTATGGAAATTGCTGCTTTTGTTTTCCTTATTCTATATTGTTAATAGAATTATACTTCTAATCCACTGCATGCATATTACTTGAATATGTTTTCTGACTTTACTTATGGTTGTGTATTTCTAGAATAGGTTCTAGAATTTTAGTAGACTGTGATATTGTTAGATTAGTCAAAACCATCGGGAACTTTTGTTCCGATTTTCTTGAAAATCAAGATGGTTAGTGACTTAGTTACTAAGTCACGATAAGTAATCTAAATAGATATCTTTTTAAGGATATAATTGTCTAGAAATAATAGTTTCTTGTGCAGTAAGAATTGACACGAATCTGTTCATGTCTCGAGATTCTTGACTGGCATTAAGAAAACTCCATTAGGTATTTTGTTTATCTTATAATGACATTTCTTAGCTTTAGCGAGTTTTAGAAGTCACGTGTTTGACACAGTTTACCAATCAATTATTTGCAATTGTTGTGAATAATTGAAAGGCAAATTATACAACTAAAGAAAGGAGATATGTATAGTTGTGTATAGAGAATATCGATTCTCACAATACGATAATTGTATGTATTGGATACCAGATCTCCCAACTAGTTATTTAAAATAATGTTTAATAATTATTTTGATATTTGATATCAGGACTTGCGATTATTGGATAGTTACTTGTTCTGTATAAACAATTGTTACATATTTTAATATGACTAGTAGTGTCATTGATAAAGAGATAAACATTAAGAAAATATTTGTTTAACTAAATAACTTAGAACAGTACTTTATGAGATTTTATCACATAAACATTAGATATTTTTCTGTATGGTAAAGGATGGTCTGATACAAGATCACACCATATATCATTATCCATTTAATGAATATTGTATTCAAGATGTGATAACATTTCATTTAACCAGTGATCATCATTGGACCACAGATTTATTAAACTAATACTTTGGAAGTATGTAGTTTAATGAATTAGAAATTACCTTGGATAGTTTTCTTTACTTCGTAACTTAGTTAATGAATTGTCATGACTTAGTTACATGTTTCTTAAGGAATATATATTGAAAGTTTTGAATGGTTCGAGAACTTTCAATATAGTTTCGATGAAACGCGGATATAATATTTTGAATGGTTCAAAGATATTCTATTTGAAGTGTTGAAAATTATATTTTAAAATTCATCGTGAGTCTTTGAATTGTTCAAGGATGTTTGATATGATCGAACATAAAAATTTATGGCAGTGAGTTCTAAAGTTATTTAATGAATGTGATTCTTACTCAATATTATTCTTCTATGATTCCATCGTGATGGAATTGATCAGTGGGAGAAATCAAATCTTATATGATTTGATTCGTTTGATATTGAGTGTTACCGAATTAGTTTTCAATACTCTTGTGGTTATGCTTCAGTTACACTAATTCATCCTTTTAATTTTTGTTCCATTAGTTTCTACAGTTACGTATATGATATGTATAAGTCGAAAATTTGAATCTTGAAAAGTTTGAGATTTGAATATTTCTTTTATATAATAGTTATATAATTGAATGTACTTGTGCCTTGGAGGTACAAGTAAAAGTTTATCATTTATTCTATTTAATAGAATATTGTATTCTATTTCATAGAGTATCTTTTCTACGATCCCGAGTAATAAAATTGTTTTATTACTTGGTGTGTAACATTAACGATTGTAGAAAAGACTTGACTTATTGAAATCAAATGTGAGAGTGATAAACTAAAATGGAACTACATAATTAATAAGATGAAAAGACCCTTAGACAACTTCCTTATAAGTCCAATAGGATGTCAGAATCATTTACAAAGTATTTGATACTTAATGATTCTGTTGTTTTCTTATCGAAGAAAATTATCTTATAACTTATAGTGGGAGCGATATTTGGTATCAATTTCGGATATTACCATTGAACCATAGATCTAAAATTATTCATAGCTTACTACGATCAAGCTTTGAACTTGATTAAGCTTTCGTTATGAATAGTTCATATAATGTGCAAATTATTTGCGCAGCAAAAGCAAAGTGAGCTTGTAAACGTTTGACCTTTATAGTATCACAGTGCGAAAAGTTATACTCAGTGATCTATGGTAGATTCTAAGAAAACGTGTCTTTAGTCGCACTAATTGAACGATTAAATATTTGTTGGTTAATGTTGAGATTAAACAATTTATTTTTGCTAAAGAATGCAAAGTGGCGTTCTTGAATGTTTTCTTCGAATGAGAGACCTGTTGTGGTTTCTTTGTTTGAAGATTTCATTCTAGAATGGCGCTAGAGTTTGTATTCTGCTAAGATCAAAGCTTGATATACTAGCTTATAGAGCCAATCGGAGACTCAGATAAGATTTACGAAAATCTATGTTCTCTAATTTTGATACAGTCAGATTTTCCGATTTTATCAAAAACATAGAGAATACATCTTTAATAGTGGGGTCAGTGTGAGCGTCCAAATTTCATTCTAGTGTTATATATCCTAACGACATTGTCATTATTAATGTAATAATGAAATGTTTGTGAGGTAAAAGGTTTACCTAAGTCTTCTTTTCTCCGTGATAACAGTGGGAGTAGTCTCTGTTATATTTGATATAAAGTTTCATATATGATACAAAACTAAGAGATTTGTGAGAAACTCCCATTAATCGTATATTAGATATGATCTAACAAATGACACATCAAAACTATATGTGTGACAGTTAGTATAACTGTTTGACAGTTAGTGTGTCCCTTGTATATAGTATTTATATTTCGTAAATGATGATTCCTTTATCGAAAGAGAAATTGATTAGAATGTCTAGTCAATCTTATGCATTATAGGATGATGGCATAATGAATAATATATTGTGTACGATTAAAGATATCAATTTAATTTTAAATGTTACGAATAATTTTGATATGTTTTAGACCATAAGATGGATCTTGAAACATGTTCTTTGTGATCTTTGAGATATTAAGAACAAGTTTTTAATTCATGGAGAATATAATCCACAACCATTAGGATCAAATTCGTTTTGAGTCTAATTATGACATTAGATTGCCTATGTCAGAAAAGATGCAGTGGGAGTGTCACAGATGATCCTACTATACTAGTGGAATTACTTGTAACTTATGAAGTATTGACTTATAAAGTTACAGAGTGACCTTATAGATTATAAGTTTTGATATAAGTGTTGTGTTTGCGGTTGTCTCATAGTATTTTGGATTTGATCTATGCAATATTGATATCGCATCTGAGTCATATTGATGTAGAACTTGGATTCTACAAAATAGGAATAATAATGGTTAACGGAAACAATTGGGTTTGTTGGACAGACTCAATTTGTTAAAGCAGGCTTACTTGTTGTTGCCTACCTCTTGAGTGCTAGGTGTTAGTGTCATAGACATGCCCAAGGTCTCTAAACATGATATGAGTGTGAATAAATCAAATGGAGTTACGGAAATACTCACTTTGATAGGATGAGAAATTTCAAAAATCTTTCTTATTGGAAGAGCTACAAGCTATTAGTTGAGTTCCAAACTCTTTGGTGAGTTTCCCTATCACCTTTCTTTGACTCTCAAAGTGCTAGCTTTGTCCAAAAATTGAAACAAAATTTTCTCTCCAAGACTAGAGAGATTCGACAAGAGAGAAAGGTAGAGGAGAAGATGAATAGTAAGTCCAACTAATTACCTTACATATATGTTGTGTGTTAAATGCAACATTTAACAAAGCCCAACTACTTCCATCACCAATAGTGACTAGTGATGTAAGTAAAGTGGGTCCCACCACTTTAAATTCAAAATTTGAGTTGGCTTGTACAACACACTTTGGGCCCGGGTTCGTTTAATCCGATTAAACTAATTTTCCATCGCGACATAATTAAATCAAATTTAATTAAATAATAATGCCTAACAAAATTATTACGAAAAGTCGCTTACGAATTAATTCCAAATTTATTCACCCCCTAGATTTAAATCCAATTTTAATTCTGAATTGAAATCCAATTTTAATTAATATATCTTATATATTATTTTAGCCCAATTAAATAAATTAAATAGTAAAATCCAATTTAACTATTAAATTTACTTTGCCGATTAATTCCAAATTAATCACGTTATCTCTTCTTCACGAATTAATCTCAGATTAATTCATGACGTAATTAATCCTAGATTAATTTTCTCTTTGTTAATTAATCCCAGATTAATTATTACCATAATTAATCCCAGATTAATTTTCTCTCTCATAATTAATCCCAGATTAATTATGTTCGAGTCAAATGTCATCAGTGAATCTTTGGGAAGCGACCCAAGAGATCCATGGATATGTTGGCAGTAAATACGGTCATCAGACTATCCGAACACATGCATACCCGGTACCACGTTCTTACCGATTTACAAGACATGGTTGGCTTCTAGCAAAGCACCGTACGTAATACGATCCAGTATCAGATGTCACATGCTAGGCCTAGGGCTGGAATTTTATTTGCCCCGTACGAAGCACATATCGGATCATAAGCAACTAGTCTCTGTAATCGGATAATCATGACCTAGTCATATTATCCCGATAGCTGCAGTATTTAAGAGTACTAGTTATGTATCCCTGCGTGATCATCATCTCCATATGACTGAAGTGATACTTCCATCTTCACATCACACCCAACACAATACGATTCTCAGTATAGCTAGAAGAGGCGTACACAGAACCTGTTAAAGCCTCGGACGACCAAAACTAAAACGTACTAATTGTCTCAAGTATTAGCGATGCAAGTCTCAGGTTAAGACCAAATACACCTACCCTGATTCGGATTCCCATAGACACATAGTCATACTTCTAGTGGGATTCCGAGGGGTCTATCCAGAGCGAAGCTGTTCCCGTACCATCGGTAAACAGAACCTCCTATTACACTTGCATGAGTATCCAATACTTAAATATATGAGAACTATGTTGTTAAGCTTCCATAATGCGCACAAGTGCAATACTAATCTATTTTGCATTATCGATGTCCAGTGTCGATAATACTACGACTAGGGATATTTAATGATGAAACCTTTCGTGGATTAATATTGTCTCATATCTTATTAATCAGGTACTAATCATATGGACTTTTATCATTTATATATCCAAGTAATCCAATTAGAAAATGATAAAAGGGCAATTTTTTGGGAGGCGACCGCGAGTACGCAGCGGAAAATTAAAATTATTATGATGTCGCTATCCCTTTGCCCAAGACCCATTTGTTTTGATTATTCTACAAGCTTAGGGATGTTACTATATATTCTAAGCATAAAACTCATAAAACATGCAAAGAACATAAACCTAAACATGCTAACTATCATAAGAACTCTAATTAAAATAAAGAAAGAAAAGACTTACTTGAACCGAAGACTCCTCCAGTCCTCCCTCCAATCTAAAAGATTTTCTCGAACTCAACAAGCTCTTCCATGTTCCAAAGAGCCACCCAAGTGTGTGGCCTCCAAAGATGCACACACCAAAGGCAAAACTCAACGGCAAGACTACGCCTTGAGTGCACGGGTATTTTGCCCTTGGTTCTAGCCTAGGCAAAAACCTCAAAACTCTTAACTCGAGGTTGCTCTAGTCAATTAGACTTAAGGATCCTCAAAATCAGTGGCTTTCTCTTAAACTTTAGAGTTTCTCACTTATATAAACCCAAGATATGAAAGGTTTGGTGTAGAAAATTTGTAAAGAATTCTTTGGGTTTATATAGTGCTCCAAAAACAACAAAATTAATTAAGAATTCGATGTGGGATAAAAGATAATTTAATCTTTGCCATTGGATCTTAATTTAGTGGTTTAATGAGATTATAACACCCTAATAAGAGTTTGGGCTGAATGGAATTCAAAATAAAAAAAAAATTTACTATTCACATGAATCCCTAAGCCACTATGGAACCTCATAAATGATCTGTTCAATAATTAAACACATTGAACCATTTATGAACAATTCCTACAACAATTATATATGCTGTTATATTTGTACTGTGCACTATTAACCATTGATTTCGAATTCGTTGTGTGTGACCTTTTGGGTTCCCCTCAAGTTGGACATGAAATTAATCATGATAATTTAATCTAACATAAATTAAGGTTGATATCTAGCAACATGCCAAGGCCCCCAAATGAGAAGGAAAGATATATATACCCATTATGTATTTGATTTACATATGATACGGTCTCTCGCCTCACTGTATCCCCACCTATTGACCTAGGGTATGGAAAGTGTCTACCCATATGGTCAAAGGTATAAGGTTGATAATGTCATGAATCGTGCTAACCCAAGAATCTCACATGATTATTCCGTATGTCAAAAACACATTCTTAGTTCTTCTCAGATACTTGAGGATTGTTTTGACAGCTGCCCAGTGTTGCTCACCAGGATTTGCCTGATACCTGCTCGTTAAGCTAAGAGCATAAGAGACATCAGGTCTTGTACATAGTATGGCGTACATGATCGATCCTATTGTTGAAGCATAAGGGATCCTACTCATACGCTCTCTATCTGAAGGAGTATGTGGACATTGCTCCTTAGATAATTTGATTCCATGACAAGTAGGTAAATTACCTCTTTTGGAATCTTTTCAAAACTTTATCTATGTAGGTAGATTGAGAAAGTCCTAACAACCACTTAGATATATTTCAGTAGATCTTAATGCCGAGGATGTAGGCTCCTTCTCCCAAATCTTTCATGGAGAAATTATGCGATAACCATTTCTTGGTGGCTTACATTATGGGAATATCATTCCTGATAATTAATATGTCATCGACATATAATACAAGAAATACAACAGCACTCCCACTACTTTTCCTGTAAACACAAGGCTCGTCTACATTTTTGATGAATTCAAATTCTTTGATTGTCTCATCAAATCGTATATTCCAACTTCTGGAGGCTTGTTTGAGTCCATAAATGGATCGTTTAAGCTTGCATACTTTATTATGATCATCTTTAGATGCAAACCCCTTGGGTTGTATCATATAGACTTCCTCTACGAGGTTCCCATTAAGGAAAGTTGTTTTGACATCCATCTACCAAATCTCATAATCAAAGTGTGCAGCTAGTGCCAGTAAATTTCGAATGGACTTTATCATTGCAATAGGCGAGAAGGTTTCATCATAGTCAATTCCTTGGATTTGTCTATTACCTTTCGCCACCAACCTAGCCTTATAGGTTTGGATGTTTCCTTCGGCATCAGTTTTACGCTTGAAAATCCACTTGCAGCCTATGGGTTTTATCCCATCAGGTGCATCTACAAAGTCTCATACTTGATTCTGATACATAGAGTCTATTTTGGATTTCATGGCCTCAAGCCACTTGACTGAATCAATGTCACGCATTGCTTCGTCATAACTGGTGGGATCGTCATTATCAATGACCTGATCATGTTCCTCATCAATATGGAAATAATATCATTCAGGCTCATGTCTTTCCCTACCAGACCTTCTTAGTTCATAACCTTGTGGTTGTTCCGTCGCTGCCCTTTTGAGGGGCCTGGGGTTTAGTTCTATGTTAGTTTGTTCTTCTCGTACCTCATCGAGGTCCAGTCTACTCCCACTATATTTCTTGAGAAGGAATTCATTCTCTAGAAATTTAGCATTTCGTGAGACAAATGTTCTTTGTTTATTTGGGATGTAGAACACGTATGCTCTTGAGTTCAAGGCATATCCTACAAACTTATATTTAATTGCCCTATCATCCAATTTGTTAGTTTGTGTAAGATTGACATATGTTTCACATCCCCAAACTCTTAGATAACTAAGACTAGGACGTTTCCCATACCATAACTAATATGGTGTTTGACTAACAGTCTTGGAAGGAACTTGGTTTAGTAGTAGTGTTGCAGTTTCTAAAGCAAGACCCCAAAATGAAAGAGGTAGATCTGTGTGTGGCATCATTGATCGGACCATATCTAATAATGTCTGATTTCTCCTTTCGGAGACCCCATTATGCTGTGGAGTTCCCGGAGGAGTCCACTAGGAAACAATGCCATTTTCTCTCAAGTAATCTTGAAATTCGTTGCTTAAGTATTCACCACCCCAGTCAGACCTTAGTGACTTAATACTTTTATTAAGCTGGTTTTCTATTTTAGCCTTGAAGTCTTTGAATTTCTAAAAGGCTTCAGATTTATACCGCATAAGGTATACATACCTAGATCGCGAATGATCATCGATAAAGGTAATGAAGTAGGAGAATCCACCTCTAGCGGTGACTGACATTGGTCCGCATACATCAGAGTGTATGAGTTCTAATGTCTCTGATGCACGCTGTCCTTTACCTTTGAAGGGTAATTTGGTCATTTTACCAAGTAAACAAGACTCACAAGTTCCATAAGGTTTTTATTTGAAGGGTTTGAAATACCTATCCTTATGTAGTTTAGTTAATCTTATTTCATTGATATGACCTAAGCGACTGTGCCATAGAAGTGATTCATTGAGATTATTCGAGTTAACGTTGTATATATTAGAGGTTGAACATTTTTTGTCAGTTTGTAAGACATAGATACCATTATTCAAAATACCATCTCCATATTTTATTTCATTGAAATAAATAGAACATTCATGACAACTTATTAGGTATGAAAAACCTTTATTACATAAAGACGAAATTGAAATGATGTTCTTTACTAGAGAAGGTACATAAACACAATCTTCTAAGTCTAAAAATAAGCCATTCGGCAAAACTAATGAATAAGTCCCCACGCACAATGCAGTCAGTTTTGCTCCATTACCCATGGGTAAGTCAACCTCCTCATGACGGAGTCTCATACTATTTCTCAGGCCCTGCACATTTTTACACAAGTGAGTCCCACAATCGGTGTCAAGCACCCAAGTAGAAGGTTCAGAGTTTTAAGAATATAGTTCAATCATATACAACATACCTGAAGCATTGGGCTTCTTGGCCTCTTGAGCTTCCCTTGCTTCCTTGGCTTTCAAGGATCTACACTCTTTCTTCCAATGACCCTTCTTTCCACAAAAGAAATATATCCATTTTCCATTTTTCTTCTCCACCTTACCATTGGGCTTTAGGTGGTCTGGTGCCTTGGCCTTGCCCTTATTTTTCTTTGGGCCTCGTGGCTTCAGGTCCGTACCCGCAAGTATGACGGAGGTTTTAAGCTCCGATTTCAAGTCCTTCTCTGCTTGCTTTATCAGATTGTGCAATTCTGCTAAAGTCGCTTCTTTATCAGACAGATGAAACTGCATAATAAAGTTAGAGAATTCTTTTGGTAAGGACTGAAGAATTAGATCGTGACCTATCCCATGATCCATGATGACCCCAAGGTTGGCCAATTTTTCAATGTGGCCAATCATCTTAAGCATATGTTCACTAACAGATTCTTCCTTATACCTTGTTTGGAATACGGCACATGACACTTGGAATCTCACGGTATGAACGGAAGTTGCATACAACTTCTTAAACTGAAAGATGATGGTTTGAGCATCCATATCTTCGTGAGCTTTCTGAAGTTCATCCGACATAGAGCCATGCATTATGCAAACTGCTTGCTCATCATCATCGACGTGTTTCTTCCAAGCATCAATTGTATCTTGGTCAGTATCTTCTGCGGGTTCATGGGAAATGGTATTTCAAGAACATAGAAAATCTTTTCTATTCGTAAGACAATTTTAAGGTTCTAAATCGGTCATCATTGTAGTTGTCCCATTGAGCTTCTGCTCATCAAGGATGGAACAAAGTGATACTCTGTTTGCCATTTGAATGTTTGTGAAATATTTAACCCACCTGTTAAGAGAAAATGTTAAAATTAGGGATATGTTTTTCATTAATGTTTCATAATAACATGGGCTTTTAATATTATGAAGTTGCTCCCACTCAATTATTTTAAAATTTTAAGCAAATCGCATCAACCCCAATATGATGGATTTCTTGTGGACAAGGATCCCATTATCATCATTTCATAACTCCGACTAGGGCCGGTCGTTATAAAATATGATAATTAGGTAGGTTCCCAACCAATTTATGATATAAATAAATCACAATTCCTTGATCATTTGGTTGGGCAATCAAACATGTCATAGCTTATGCTAGTTCTTGTGGACACCCAATCTTTGCCACTGTGTTATAAGACCACGCCTAAGGGTCGTTGAGTCTTATGAATCAGAAAATTCAAACCATTTTCAATAGTTCGATTAGGGACAAATTGGTATTGGTCAGTCTGGTAAAGCCTAGTCCTGCTGTAGGCACTGCATTTTTGCATATAAGCCGGATGATGAGTCTCGTATGGAGACACTACCTCTTTGGTTGTGAAAGCCGCGGGAAACGGACGTTGGAAGGGTAAAGTTGGAAATTAGCATTTTGTCAGACTTAACTCGCTTGTTTCGCTTCGGGTTCGCTTGTTGGACCTCTGTTCTTAAACACAACAAGCCCAATCCAAAATAATTAAAACATTTAAAATGCATGTCACAAATTAAATTAAAACCAATTAAATTAAACTTAAATTAAATTAAATCACATTCATAAATTAAATTAAACATAAATAAATAAATTAAAACACATGTCACAAATTAAATCACCTTCCTAAATTAAATTAAATCCCTTACCTAAAATACATAAATCACTTCCCCAAATCAAAAGAAAGATTTTCCCTATCACATAATAATTAAAAATATCTCCCAATTAATACACAAATTATATTCCTTCTCCAACAAGGTAAACCCTCTCCATTGCCTCTAAAAAGAAACCTTAACCCAAACATTCAACCCTGGCTCATTCTCAAGAAATCAACCCTAAAATTCAGAACTCCTTCACATATAATTCTACAAGAAACCATTGCATTGCCGTCCAGGAAACACCTATACACCCACACGCATCATCTGCAATTCATGCAACCCTCACCGCTTTTACCTCCAACACAACAACACTTGCCGCACCATAAGCCAACCCACTCACACGCCTAATTCACGTATCAACTTCACGCACAAACTTACCTCACGTTCAGCCCATCGCCACTATCCTCCATTCACGAAACCAAGTCAACTGCATATGCACCCTCACGTGGCCAGTCACAAATTCACCTCACAAATTAGTGCCACATAGCCCTGCCCCTCACCTAACGACACCATTCACGCCATTAGCATTAGCCCTTCAAGTCAGCGCATATAGCCCCAAAATCCCCCACAAAATCAGCGACCAAATTGTCCTAAAATTCTGTCTCGAACAACCCCCACAAATCCCTTCAAACTACCGCAAAAAACCCTCACTGCACTGCCCTAAAATTGCCACAAAACAGCCCCCATAAATCCCTGAAAACAGTCCAGAAAACACCCAAAAACTGCACTGAAAACTGCATCAAAAACTGCCTAAAACAGTGACAAAAACCACAGCCCCTAACCCTCCAAAAAAAACCGCCAAAACAGTCCCCAAATTAACCCAAAACAGTGATCAGAAAATACCATTAAAACAGCAGCGAAACGGAGTGAAAACAACAACCCAAATAGTGAAACAGCGAGGAAATATGTTGGATTAGTGACAAGAAAATATATTGAGGTCTTCCCTTGCGAGGGGTGAGTGCAGCCTTAAATCTTTGTCCCAGTTCACACTGGGTGGTGACTCCATGTTATTTCTCCGGTTAGTTCCTCCGCGGACTATTCCGTACTCCAAACTAGGCCGCGAGCCTAGAACAGCGTCGCCAATTTCTGTGTCCCACAGTCTGGTGACTCCACTGGGGATCTAGAGAATTGACATCGAAATCTTGTCTTGTGATGTGTATGATTTGCACTTTAGTTGACCGTCTCTATAGTGGGTTGAGGGGGTTTTAACCAAAGGCACTGTTAAAGCTAGGTTATGATTTGGTATTTTCCTTCATTCACTACCCTTCGGGGAAAAGCTGTGAAAGTACCTAGATAATCATTATCTGTAGTTCGTTGTGATGGACTAATCTGGAGGACTCGTTGTTTATTCCTGACACCAAGCGATAAGAGCCTAAGGGGCTTGGGTACTTAAGAGAGCCTCGCTCCACCCTCCCTCTGGGGAATCTACAACGGGAAATCCATTTGACAGTCAGTCACACACCATAACTCATTGGCACGCACCTTAAGGTATAAAAAAGGTGCGCTCACTTGGTCGCTCGAACCCTTGAGTGGGGATTCCTAGTTGTGGGCAACCCTTTGCCGGCGGAAGCCTTTGTCTACACTCCTATAAACCCACATGTGAACCATAGTTGTATGACCTATAGGAGCCACCCCTTTATCCTTTTGATAACCACAAGCATATTATATCTCATACATCACGCGCATTTCATGCATCTCATGCATACATGCATCACGTTAACCCCTGTGTCCTAAAAGCCATCATAGATATCCGTTGGGTTAGGAAAAAGAAGACTAATCAAAGAAGAGTTTTGCAAACATGGACATCGGGAAAAAGGAAGCCGAGAAATAGAAAATTTTACGGCAAGGATAGAAAGACCATGGTGGGCCAAAAAAAAAAAGAAAAAAAAATGTTGTTTGTTTTTTAGTCCTTGATAGTTAGACATAAGTCCAATGATGAAATCGTTTACTTTAGGATGAAATCTTAGAAACGATAAACCCTTGATGTGCTTTTATGTGATACTTTGAGTGATTGATCTATGTTAGACTCGTAAGCACTTCACTATAGGTTCTTAGCGGTGAAAACCTGAGTAGTTGGCAAGGTGACTAGTTGAAGAAATTGTAGGTCGGTGAATGACCGTTGCTTAGATGTCTATCTTGATTTGCTTATGTTATGATGTGTGGTATAGTTGAAAATGAAAGGAAAGTCTCTAAAGAAAATAATTGAACCACCTATAACCGATAAGCGTGAAGCTACCCATGGGCGAGTATTAGGACCACCATGAGGAGAAATGCTACCTTAAAGGGTAGGTGTGTTGAAAAAAAAGAAAGAAAAAAAAAGAGAAAGAAAAAAAAAAGAAAAAAAAAGAAAAAAGAAGTTCAAAATGAAAAGAAAAAAAAGAAAGAGACAAAAGAGAAAGAAAACCATACCACATTGAGCACAAAAACGCAGCTGCAGGCATAATTGAGACATCTAGGTTGGTTTGACCCATCGATCCCGTTTTTTGATGAAATCATTGAGTTGGCTTACCTGGGGATGAATCTGTGAATGAACCTTTGCACACACACCTCGAGTCTGGCTTAGATCATTTATTCAAAGACTTGGATTTGAGTTGCATTGAATGTTTTGAAGGTTCTCTGGTTTCAATACTGGGCATTCTTTGAGGGCAATGATATGTATAACTATGGGGACTATTTCGTAGCATGTAATATAGTATGATGACATGGAATGCCCCACCATGTGGTTCATCTTGACCAAGTACAAACAGCGGAGAGCAGAAAGCTAAACCAAGACTGGGGGCGACCAGTCTACCATATCGCGAATCAGGGACATAACAAGATATAGAGTCATGAGACCAGAGAGAATACTGAGCAATCACCTGGAGAACTAGCGGAAGACCTAACCCAACAGAATAAGAAATTCATTCATGCATGCATGCATAAACGTAACATATTTTGCATTCTTTTTGTGTTTGTTTCGTTTTTATTCACAGGTTTCAAAGAAGAAAAAGACAAAGCGGCAAAGACAAGCCAACCAGAATCAGCAACATATGAGTAGTAGTTTTGGGGATGAGTCCCAGGGTTGAGGCCCACACCAGTATCAGTCTAAGGGCGAGGCCCACATTAGTATCAGTTTGGGGCGAGGCCCATATTAGTATGAGTTTAGAGGGCGAGGCCCACATCAGTATTAGTTTGGGGTGAGGCCCACATCAGTATCAGTCTAGGGCGAGGCCCGCATCAGTATCAGTCTGGGGCGAGGGCCACATCAGCATCAATTTGGGGGCAAGGCCCACATCAGTATCAGTTTGGGGCGAGGCCCACATCAGTATCAGTCTAGGGATGAGGCCCATATCAGTATTGATCCGGGGTGAGGCCCACATCAGTACCCGTTCAGGGTCGAGGGCCCACTACATCATCATTTTGAGGGCGAGGCCCACATTTTCAGCGGTATTGGGATGCGTCCTAGGGTCGAGGGCCCACTGCATCATCAGTTGTAGTTCCAGGATGCGTCCTAGGGTTGAATACCCACTACATCATCAGTTTGAGGGCGAGGCCCATATTTTCAGTGGTATTGGGATGCGTCCCAGGGTCGAGGGCCCCCATTATCGGTTGCAGTTCCGGGATACGTCTCAGGGTCGAGGGCCCATTGAATCCTCAGTTTTAGTTCCGGGATACGTTTCAGGGTCGAGGGCCCACTACATCATCACTTTTAGGATGTGACTCAAGGTCGATGGCCCACACATCCGCTGCAGTTCCGGGATGCGTCCCAGGGTTGAGGGCCCACTGCATCATCATCAGAATCAGTCTTGTCGGGTATAGCACTCTAGGGGCGAGGCCCACATCGTTATCAGAATCAGTATTGACGGGTATGGCACTCTGGGGGCAAAGCCCACACCTTTATCAGAATCATTCTTGCCGGGAATGGCACTCCGAGAATAGAGCAAGGTTCGAGAATGAACAAGCTGGAATGGCACTCGAGAATGGAGCACAGTTCGATAATGAACAAGCCGAAAATGGCACTCCGAAAATGAAGTAGAGTTCGAGAATGAACAAGCCGGGAATGGCACTCCGAAAATGGAGCACAATTCGGGAATGAACTAGCCGGGAATGACACTTCGAGAATGGAGCAGAGTTCGAGAATGAACAAGCCAGGAATGGCACTCCGAGAATGGAGCAGAGTTCGAGAATGAACAAACCGAGAACGGAACTTCGGGTATGGAGACATCAGATCAGTTTTGCCAGGTACGGCACTCCGGGTATGGAGACATCAGATCAGTTTTGCCAGGTACGGCACTCTGGGTATGGAGATATCAGATCAGCCAGGTACGGCACTCCGGGTATGGTGACATCAGATCAGTTTTGCCATGTACGGCACTCCGGGTATGGAGATATCACACCTCGACACCCTAGATATGGGGTTAGCATTCAGACATTTGTGGCACTCTAGGTACGGAGGCGTCACCGTGACACCCCAGGTACGGTGTTAGCATTCAGACATTTGTGGCACTCTAGGTACGGAGGCGTCACCGCGACACCCTAGGTACGGGGTTAGCATTCAGACATTTGTGGCACTCTAGGTACGGAGGCATCACCGCGACACCCTAGGTACGGGGTTACCATTCAGACATTTATGGCACTCTAGGTACGGAGACGTCACCGCGACACCCTAGGTACGGGGTTAGCATTCAGACATTTGTGGTACTCTAGGTACAGAGGCGTCACCGTGACACCCTAGGTATAGGGTTAGCATTCAGACATTTGTGGCACTCTAGGTAGGGAGGGTCACTGCGACACCCTAGGTACGGGGTTAGCATTCAAACATTTATGGCACTCTAGGTACAGAGGTGTCACCGCGACACCCTAGGTACGGGGTTAGCATTCAGACATTTGTGGCACTCTAGGTATGGAGGCGTCACCGCGACACCCTAGGTACGGGGTTAGCACTCAGACATTTGTGGCTCTCTGGGTACGGAGACGTCATCGCTACACCCTAGGTACGGGGTTAGCATTCAGACATTTTTGGCTCTCTAGGTACGGAGACGTCACCGCGACACCCTAGGTACGGGGTAGCACTCAGACATTTGTGGCTCTCTAGGTACGGAGACGTCACCGCGACACCCTAGGTACGGGGTTAGCATTCAGACAACCAATATCATCACTACGGCACTCTAGGTACGGATATGCAATCGTGACGCCCTAGGTATGGGGATTAGCACTATCAACTCAACACAGCATGCAGACCAGGTGGCAGCTGGCGAGCCAGGTAAGTGAAAATGCATTGCACGTACTTTGATAGGATTGTCATTGTCACACACTGCACAAGTCCCATCAAAGTGGGGGCGACTGTAGGCACTGTGTTTTTGCATATAAGCCTGATAATGAGTCTCGTATGGAGACACTACCTCTTTAGTTGTGAAAGCCGCGGGAAACGGACGTTGGAAGGGTAAAGTTGGAAATTAGCATTTTGTCAGATTTAACTCGCTTGTTTCAATTCGGGTTCGCTTGTTGGACCTCTGTTTTTAAACACACCAAGCCCAATCCAAAATAATTAAAACATTTAAAATGCATGTCACAAATTAAATTAAAACCAATTAAATTAAACTTAAATTAAATTAAATCACATTCACAAATTAAATTAAACTTAAATTAAATTAAAACACATGTCACAAATTAAATCACCTTCCAAAATTAAATTAAATCCCTTACCTAAAATACATAAATCACTTCCCCAAATCAAAAGATTTTCCCTATCACATAAAAATTAAAAATATCTCCCATTTAATACACAAATTATATTCCTTCTCCAACAAGGTAAACCTTATCCCTTGCCTATAAAAAGAACCATTAACCCACACATTCAACCCTGGCTCATTCTCACGAAATCAACCATAAAATTCAGAACTCCTTCACATATAATTCAGACAAGAAACCCTTGCTTTGCCGTCCAGGAAACCCCTATACACCACACGCATCATTTGCAATTCATGCAACCCTCACCGCTTTACCTCCAACACAACAACACCTGTCGCACCATAAGCCAACCCACTCACACGCCTCATTCACGTATCAACTTCACGCACAAACTTACCTCACGTTTAGCCCATCGCCACTATCTCCATTCACGAAACCAAGTCAACTGCCTCTGCACCCTCACGTGGCCAGTCACAAATTCACCTCACAAATTAGCGCCACATAGCCCTGCCCCTCACCTAACGACACCATTCACGCCATTAGCATTAGCCCTTCAAGTCAGCGCATATAGCCCCAAAATCCCCCACAAAATCAGCGACCAAACTGTCCTAAAATTCTGTCTGGAAAAGCCCCCACAAATCCCTTCAAACTGTCGTAAAACACCCTCACTGCACTGCCCTAAAATTGCCGCAAAACAGTCCCCATAAATCCCTGAAAATAGTCCAGAAAACACCCAAAACTGCACTGAAAACTGCATCAAAACTGCCTAAAACAGTGACAAAAACCACAGCCTCTAACCCTCCAAAAAAACCGCCAAAACAGTCCCCAAATTAACCCAAAACAGTGATCAGAAAATACCCTTAAAACGGCTGCAAAACGGAGTGAAAACAACAGCCCAAACAGTGAAACAGCGAGGAAAAATGTTGGATTAGTGAACCAGAAAAGTTGCGGAATATCCACCCTTCCGACGGCCGTGTAATGCACTTTCGAGAGACGACAAAAGAGGTTAGACCTGATGGCACTTTTTATTTATTATCTTTCGTTTATTTTGTTTATTTTAAAATATTATCACATGAGAGTCGTTTGTTGAGGCATGATGTGATTGTTGGATGAGCGGAATATGTGTTCCCTTTTGTGGTATATAGGATGGAAACCCGGACGTAAATTCTGTAGCCAAATCCGAATGGAAGGTAGTGTGATTTGTACTCGGGATACAACGCCATGTACCGCTTAAGAGACACGTATTTTGTCTCATCCAAACTTGTGTTTGAGCATGTTACAGTTCGTAGGTTATTTATTTGTTAGTAAAGCATGATTTAGCTTAATTTGTTGTTTATTTTTAAAGCATGATTACGTTATTTTAGGCATGATATTTTGTTTAGTTTATGTTTATGTTTAAATAGTTATTTGTTTATTTTTGTTTAATGGTTCAATATGCTCGGTGTGTTATATTGTGTGTTTGACGTTTAATGACTTACTTTCCCAAGCATGCAAACTTAGATTAGGAGTTACTTTGATGAATGCGAACTGGACATAGATTACCCTTGAGCATGAATGTTGAATAGATTCGGTTAATATATTGCACAAATCACATCATTACAAGTGACTTAAGTAAAGGACCATTCTGAACCCAACGGTTTGAGGTCTTCCCTTGCGAGGGGTGAGTGCGGCCTTAAATCTTTATCCCAGTTCACACTAGGTGGCGACTCCATGTTATTTCTCCGGTTTAGTTCCTCCGCGGACTATTCCGTACTCCTAACTAGGCCGCGAGCCTAGAACAGCGTCGTCAAGTTCTGTGTCCTACACCTGCCAATACGGTTTAAGCTCTTTGGGTCTATACTTTACAATGGGAGGCAAATTTTAGACTTAAATTATTATTGAGGATTTTAGCAAGTTTAAGTGAATAACTGTCAAATGGATTCCTCCATTGAAAATTCCCCAAATGGAGGGTGGAGCGAACTCTCTTAAATACCCTTACCTCTTAGGCTCTTATTGCCTTGGTGACAAGAATAAACAATAGATCCTCCAAATTAGTCCAACACTTTAAATATGCTTTAAGGTAAGCTTTGAGTAAATGATTATCTAGATGTCTTCACAGCTTTTCCTTTTGGCTATAAAAAGGTAGTGAGTGAAGGAAGACACCAAATCATTATCTAACTCTAGTAATACCTTTGGTTAAATTAACTTTAGTTTGGAAAGTTTTATTAACCCCTTAGTCCCAACCTACTTGTATCTTTTATAATCTCTTTTGTTATAAACAAGTGATTTATATTTATTAGCCTTAAAGGTAATAAATCTCTAAGTTCATCACGGAATAATTAATTAGCTAAGGGATAAGCAATACACTCTCTATTTCTTAGAAAGTCTCTAGATGTTTGCACTTGCACCCTAAAATAATCATGCAAATTCTAATCATACATAGAATCATCAAGCATATGAGTTTTAATATGTTGGAATTATTTTAGGCATTAAATAACTTGGATTAATATTTAATTATGATATTGCATTTTATTTTATTCAAATAAATTTAATATTCACGTTTTTTACAGATGCGTGAACTTTAAATGCAATTTCACAATTCAAATCTTAACCAAATCATGTAAAACTTGTGCATAAAATTAAGTTCAGGGTGTTAGCTTTCCAACGAGCTTTTACACACCCAATTTCAACTTCAAATGAGAGAGAACTAATCATAACAAAAACGGCACATTTATACCACTGTTGGGAAGCGGTCGCGAGTGCGCAACGGAAAATAAAAATTATGATGATGTCGTTATCCCTTTGCCCAAGACCCAATTGTTTTGATTATTCTACAAGCCTAGGCATGTTACTATATATTATAAGCATAAAACTAATAAAACATGCAAAGAATATAAACCTAAACATGCTAATTATCTTGAGAACTCTAATTAAAATAAAGAAAGAAAAAGACTTACTTGAACCGAAGACTCCTCCAGTCCTCCCTCCAATCTACAAGCTTTTCTCGAACTCAGCAAGCTCTTCCACGTTCCAAAGAGCCACCCAAGTGTGTGGCCTCCAAAGATCCACACACCAAAGCCAAAACTCAACGGCAAGATTACGCCTTGAGTGCACGGGTATTTTGCCATTGGTGCTAGCCTAGGCAAATACCTCAAAAGTTTTAACTCGAGCTTCCTCTAGTCAATTAGACTTAAGGATCCTCAAAATCAGTGGCTTAATCTTAAACTTTAGAGTTGCTCACTTATATAAACCCAAGATATGAAAGGTTTGGTGTAGCAAATTTAAAAAGAATTTTTTGGGTTTATATAATGCTCCATAGACAACAAAATTAATTAAGAATCTGATGTGGGATAAAAGCTAATTTAATCTTAGCCATTGGATCTTAATTTAGTGGTTTAATGAGATTATAAAACCCTAATAAGAGTTTGGGCCGAATTGGAATTCAAAACAAATAACAAAAAAAAATTATTATTCATGTGAATAGAAAAAAAAATTTCTTCCAATTCCCAAAGTGCCCCCATCGTCATTCACCAATCCCTAAGCCACTATGGAACCTCATAAATGATCTGTTTAATAATTAAACACATTGAACCATTTATGAACAATTCCTACAACAATCATATATGTTGTTATATTTGTACTGTGCACTATTAACCATTGATTTCGACTTTGTTGTGTGTGACCTTTTGGGTTCCCCTCAAGTTGGACATGAAATGAATCGTGATAATTTAATCGAACATATATTATCCTTCGATCAGATGGTCGTTCGATTTCAATGACCAAGGTGACATCTAGCTACATGCCAAGGCCCCCAAATGAGAAGGAAAGATAAATATACCCATTCTGTATGTGATTTACATATGATACGGTTCATCGCCTCACTGTATCCCCACCTATTGACCTAGGGTACGGAAACTGTCTACCCATATGGTCACAGGTATAATGTTGATAGTGTCATGAATCTTGCTAACCCAAGAATCTCACATGATTCTTCCGCTGTGGCCAAAGTCTCAAGCACTGATCACAAATATCAACCCGCGAATTGGAATACTAATCTTATAAGAAAATATTATCCGAGAGAGTGGCGATTCTCTGTTGTATTTTTACAAACTTCATGTGTTTCAACAAATGACCCAATCATACCCTTATGACCGGATCTTTTGAACCGGGGGAAGGAGAATGTCAAAGTTATTTGATCCACACATAAAATTGTAACGACCTCAAGTCTAAGGACTAGTTATACAATCGATACATGAAAGTTCTCACAGACATATGGGATAAACACTTCATGTGAAAACTTTCGGCGGTCAGTTCGATGGACACGAGCAACTCATGCATCCATGTGATACACCAAGCGGACGGATCTCCGCTAGTAGCCTATGAGATCGGCTACCCCACTTAGGGCGGATCATATCATCATGCTAGTCTCTCCGCTTTGTGAACGCCCAAATTATTCACAAAACTATGACTATGAACATTTAAGAGCAATGATTCTCATAAGGCGTGGAAGCCATCATCTTATTACTCCAAGGGCTTTATTACAGTTTTGATGATTTATGTAAGACTCGTATAATAAATATTTCCATTTTATTAATTAATAAAAAATATTACAAATACATGTACATATAGCCCATCAATAAGTTTGGTATAGGCATATCCCTAACACAATTTCTGTTGTCACATAGTTAATTTGTACAAAGAACATCATGTCTTTTACAAATAAGGATGCTATGGGTCATAATTGTCCAACAATCTCCCACTTGGCCTATAGCCAATCACACAAGTTTCCAACACCTAAACTATGTACGGGTCGCTCATATTTATGCTGAGATATCGCTTTCGTCAGCGGATATGCAAGGTTATCATCTGAAATAATCTTTTCGATCTTCACATCGCCATGAAGTGTGATCTTACGAATCAGATGAAACCGTCGAAGTACATACTTGGATCGTTGATGAGACAGTAATTCCTTAGCCTGCGTTGTAGCCTAGCTAAGCTGCTAATAGAACTACTCCTAATCCAATTAGGAATTTTATAGATCCAAAATGCTTATTTTCCTGCCTCAGCCTCAGCAATATATTTCTCTTTTGTTGTTAAATCGGCAACAATATTTTTCTTGGAAGATTTTCAGCTCACTGTTTCGTTGTTCAAACAAAATATGTACCCTTATTGCGACTTACAGTCGCCTTTATCGGTTTGGAAACTTGCATCGGTGAACGTAGTCACTTCAAGTTCTCCATCTCCATAAATTAAGAAAGCATCTTTAGTTCCTCTAAGATACTTAAAGATGTTCTTAACATCAATCCATTGACCATCACCTGGATCAGCCTGATAGTGACTCTAAATGCTCTAAGCATATGATACACCAGGTCGCGTATATATTTTTCAATGTACGGGTTCTCGAAGAGTGCCAACAACTTTTAGATCTATCCCAGTAGATCTTTATTCCTAGAATAAAGGTTGCATCTCCCAATAATTTCTATGGAGAATTTTAATGAAAGCCAAGCTTTCACCGATTGTTACATGGGAATGTCATTGGTAATAAGCAATACATCATCAATGTATTGGACAATTATTGTCAGTGCGCTCCCACTGACCTTCTTATATACACAAGAATCATCTTCGTTTTGAATGAAACCATATATCATTATGATCTCATCAAAACGTTGGTTCCAAGAACGCGATGCTTGCTTCAATCCATAAATGGATCGATTTAACTTGCAAACCTAGTTTATATGTTTTGGCGCGACAAAACCCTTAGGATGTTGTAAACATCCTCCAAAAGGTTTCCTTTAAGGAAAGCGGTTTTGACGTCCAGCTATCATATTTCATAAATGAAATATGTAGCAGTATCAAGCATTATCCGAATGGATTTAATCATGGCAATGGGTAAAAGGTTTCGTCGTAATCGACACTATGTTGATGACGATACCATTTTCTCTACAAGCTTAGCTTTGTATGTTGTATGTTGTCATTCATGTCTGTCTTCACCATGAAGACCCATTTACTACCAATAGGTATAATGTCTTCTGGTACATCAACCAGTGTCCAAACTTGGTTGGTATAAATGGAATCCATTTCGGACTACATGGCCTTTTGCCATAAAGCAGAGTCGATACCTTATATCGCTTCCTCATACGTAGATTGTTCGTATTCCTCAATAAGATTAATCTACATGAGGTGAGATCAGAAACCCATACCTCTTAGGTTGTTTTCTGACTCTCTCTGACCTACGCGGTTCTTGTGTATTAGAAGATTGTGGAACAGTCTCATCCCTGATGAAGTGTTCGTGTTCCGTGAGGGGATCAGTGCTAAGAACAGTATCTTTCCGATTTTCATCGAGTTCTACTTTCCTCCCACTTACCACTGCATTTAGGAATTCCTCATACGAAAACCGCATGGAGAGCAACAAATATCTTGTTCTCTAGTGAGTTGTGGAAATGGTTTCCCTAGGATAACCAATTACAAATAGGCATTTGTCCGATTTGGGTTCTAGTTTGGTATCATCCAAACTCATGCCCAGCATTTCCAAATCTTCAGGAATGAGAAACCCAGTTTCTTTCCTGTCTATATTTCATATGGAGTCTGTCCAACAAACTTTGTCGGAACCTTATTCAAAATAAGTATAGCACTGTTCAATTCGTATATCCCTGAAATCTGTCCTAGTATCCATTCTTCCAAAGAGTAGATATATGATTCTTCTTAATGTGTCCCAGACAACAATGCCAAAAATAATTCTCATCTAATTAACTCAGTTTGAGCTTTTGTTTGTTATGTTATATGTTTGAGATTTGTTTATATTCAAAATATAAATACTGTTATTCACATATAATGTGTATATCTCAATATCTTCTTTATAAACAAAACACCTAGTGTTCTGGAACATAAAGGTATACCCGCAACGGGTTAAACTATATATTGAGATAATGTTTCTAGCCAACTAGGTACATTATAACAGTTTCCTAATTTAAGTACATGCCCAAAGGGCAGTTCCAAAACTTAGGTTCCCACGGCCAAAACAGTGACTCTCGTCTCGTTTCTGACTTGCAGGTTGATCTCATCTGAAGCCAGTCTCCTGCTAGTCAGCAGATCCCGCACATCAGTACATATGTATGTACCACATCCAGTATCAAAATCCAATTTTAAAACTAGTAATGGACACGTTTATTACAATAACAAACATTCTTGAAGTCGGAGCCTTGCTCGCCTTCACTTCCTTCATGTCTGCCTTGTCCATACGGAAGTCACGCTTCCAGTGACCCTGTTTACCACAATTTAGGCATACATCTTTGTGATATGTCCTTTTGTCTTCCCAAAAGACTTTGACGATTTTGCTTTTGCCCTTTTTCTTCACACTCCCAGAAGCCTTCGGCCAAGCCTTGGCCTTCTGGGATGTCGAAGTAAGATGTGTCTTGCGCTTCTTGCCCTATTGGAAGCTCTGGCTCTGCCTCCTTGAGTATAGCCATTAACTCTCCAAGAGTTTTCTCTTGGTTCATGATGAACCCGCCCCAGCATTCGGGTAGAGACTGTAAGATCAATTCTATGGAAGTCTTGGCCTCGTAGGTAATGCCCAGCTAACCTAGCTGTTCGATGTAAGAAATCATTTGTGACACCTACTGCTCGACAGATGTACCCTCTAACATACGCAAGCGAAAGAGCTTCTTTTGCAATTCGTACTTATAAGATCTAAGGTTAGATCTATAAAGATCCTTTAATTTCAACATCATGGTATAAGGATCTAATCCTTAGTTCTGACGACGAAATTAAGGAGTCATTACGGGAAGTATAACGGATTGAGCACTAAAGTTATCATCACATTGAGTCATCTAAAGCTCATGCTCTACTATTTGCTCAACTCCGGACTCAGGCCCGAGAGGTTTTCTCTATCCAATATAGTAACTTCTCAACTTCCAGGACTATCCTGAGGTTCATTTCCTAATCTGTAAATTTACGCCGTTAAGGACATTTTCACCCAGGATTGTGTCCTTTAACGCTAGTCTTTCCAGCCGTCTCGATTGCAATAGTCCAACTATCCAATCAACGATTTTGGGTACACTCAAAATGTAATGGTTACTATAGTCCAACTATATGACCAACTACAAGTGGAGTATTGTTTAGTACAGTCTAACTGTTCAAAGAAAGCAATATTAAATATTAGCCCAACTAATATATTTATAACAATGATAAATTAAAATAAAAGAGCGCGTATTGGCAAGTATCTAAACGAAATTGCAAATTTAATACTAGCCTCCCACTATTTTTCGGCGAGCCTCTAACCCTCTGTGGAGTACTCGGGAAACCTAGTTTCCTAGTGGGCTAGGATCCCGTTAAATAACACACAGCCTTGACTTTGGTCAACAAGTTGTATGAAACTTAACTAGGTGGATCTCTAAGATCGATTGGATCCTATCCAATTCTTAGATCCGGTAGGTGGACCTCCAAGTTCAAAACATATATCCAATATATGTAAATATATCCAATATATTTCCTAACCTTTTCCTCTGAATCAACTAAGTCTTGGCTTTGGCTCAACAAACTTAATGATTCCAGTTAAGCGTGACCCATTAACAGTGGGATAGCTTCGTAATCCACGTCGATGAACTAGAAGTGACCTTGACTTTGGCCAAAAAATCACAACCGCCCAAGACATACGATATGGAACAAAGCTTTCATGGTTCAAACACATCCGCGATGGACATTGATCTTGACTTTGGCTAACAAACCAATGACAATCTTGGATCTTGAGAGAGAACCACTCAATGGAAGGAAAAAAAACGTTTAATATTTGTTGAGGGTTTTTTTACGTAAATTGGCAACCAATTTATTATCTTTGATTAGGTCTCATCATACACCTTAAGCATGCATTCTAAAAGCATAATACGGCGCGAATAAATTGATAATGATATGCGGATGGATATATAACAAACTTTGTTCCTAGAACAAATATCTCCATTTCCTCTCCCCCGCTAGCACTTTACATACTTCTACCCAATTACATAATACATTAAAGAAACCTCATTTACATTGAGGGGAATTGGTAAGAATAGAAATACAATGAGAAAAGAGATAATAGGCTGGATTCGCAGGTCCAATTTAATAAATTCTAAATTTATTACAACAATTTCCAAAATTGCCCTCACCCTTCTAATATCCATCTGATATACATTATTCATACAAATACATCCAAGTATTCACACAAAGCATGTTATTCAATCAATCTAATCCAATTAATTAATCTTTGAATTAATGACCATCCAATGTTCAAACAACGATTTGATTTGCGCGAGTCCAAGTCGTTTAAGAATAAATACTCAAAGTACGTATTCTTGAATTATATCGAACTACAATTTTAAATCCAATTTAAATTGTATCCAATACTAATTCTTATTTAATTCCAAATTAAATAATTACACTTTTAATAGTGCCTTTTAGACTTGGATTCCAAATCCAATCTAATTGGGTCTCAAAGCCCAATTAGTATCCAATACTATTCAATTAAAGTCCAATGGGCTTTCAATTAATTCTTTAGGCATGGGCTTTGGCCATTATGGATCAAACCCAAAAGCTAAGGCCCAATTAGGAATCATCATTTGCCCAAAAACCAATTTTGGCCCATTAGGCCCAATTAAATTATTAAAGGCCCAATAGTCATATTTGGACTTTATGGAAATGGTTTTAGGCCCAATTGGATCCAACCCAATTGTCCAAAACCAAACTTGGCCCAACCAAGCCCATTAAGCCCAATTACAACAATTAAATTAATACATTTTTCCAAATTACATATTAATTCAATTCAAGTGTAATTAACATAATTAATCAGCTAATCTAATGTTTCCAAAACATTAATTAATCCAATTAATCATGCTCTTTAATTCCAATTCATGTCCGACACAAATTGAAGCAAAACAATTCATTCTACATGCTTATAGCTCACAGTTTTGACAAGAATTCATCATGTAATTTGATTTCAATCCAATTAAATCAACATCTAATATTCATTTAATGTCAATTAACATATCTAATTGTCAAATTTCAAAAATTCACCATGAGCATTCCAAGGGTAATATTCGGCCATGCATGTGAATTTGGGGAAAATTAATCTAATCAATTTTTAACAAATCCAATGATGCACAAATCCAATTCATCATCATCCAAACGCAACCAAAAAACCAATTTAGGTAAATCAAGCTCCAAACACAAAATCCCCAAATTAAAGTCATGAACCCTAGATTTTCAAATCAAACTTAACATGGCTCTGATACCATTGTTAGTGTCTTAAACATGCCCAAGGTCTCTAAACATGATATGTGTGTGAATAATCAAAGACAAGTTGCGGAAATACTCACTTTGATCGGATGAGAAATTTCAAAAATCTTTCTTTGTTGGAAGAGCTCCAAGCTATTAGTTGAGTTCCAAACTCTTGGGTGAGTTTCCCTATCACCTTTCTTTGACTCCCAAAGTGCTAGCTTTGTCCAAAAATTGAAACAAAATTTTTTCTCCAAGACTAGAGAGATTCGGCCAAGAGAGAAAAGTAGAGGAGAATATGAATAGTAAGTCCAACTTATTACCTTACATGTGTGTTGTGTGTTAAATGCAACATTAACAAAGCCCACTACTTCCATCACCAATAGTGACTAGTGATGAAAGTAAAATTGGTCCCACCACTTTAAATTCAAAATTGAGTTGACTTGTACAACACACTTTGGGCCCTGGTTCGTTTAATCCGATTAAATGAATTTTCCGTCGCGACGTAATTAAATCAAATTTAATTAAATAATAATGCCTAGCAAAATTATTACGAAAGTCGTTTACGAATTAATTCCAAATTAATTTATCTGCTAGAATAAAAATCCAATTTTAATTCCGCATTGAAATCCAATTTCAATTAATATATCTGATATATTATTTTAGCCCAATTAATTAAATTAAATAGTAAAATCCAATTTAACTATTAAATTTACTTTACCGATTAATTCCAAATTAATCGCGTTATCTCTTCTTCACGAATTAATTCCAGATTAATTCATGACGTAATTAATCCTAGATTAATTTTCTCTTTGTTAATTAATCCCAGATTAATTCTTACCGTAATTAATCCTAGATTAATTTTCTCTCTCATAATTAATCCCAAATTAATTCTGTTCGAGTCAAATGTCATCGGTGAATATTTGGGAAGTGATCCAAGAGATCCCTGGATATGTTGGCAGTAAATATGGTCATTGGACTATCCGAATACGTGCGTACCCGGTACCACATTCTTACCAATTTACAAGACATGGTTGGCTTCTAGCAAAGCACCGTGCCTACCCAATTCTCCAGAAATATTCAACGAAGAATATATAATATGTATCAGGCGTAGTATACACTGTATTGCGTAATACTATCCAGTATCGGATGTCACATGCTAGGCCTAGGGTTGGAATTGTGTCTGCCCCGTACGAAGCACATATCGGATCACAATCAACTAGTCTCTGTAATTGGATAATCATGACCTAGTCATACTATCCCGATAGTTGCAGCATTTAAGAGTACTAGTTATGTATCCCTGCGTGATCATCATCTCCATATGACTGAAGTGATACTTCTATCTTGACATCACAGCCAACACACTACGATTCTCAGTATACCCAGAAGAGGCGTACACAGAACCTGTTAAAGCCCCGGACGACCAAAACCAAAGCGTACTGATTGTCGCAAGTATTAGCGATGCAACTCTTAGTTTAAGACCAAATACACCTACCCTGATTCGGATTCCCATAGACACATAGTCATACTACCAATGGGATTCTGAGGGGTCTATCCAGAGTGAAGCTGTTCTCGTACCATCGGTAAACAGAACCTCCTATTACACGTGCATGAGTATCCAATACTTAAATATATGAGAACTATGACGTTAAGCTTCCATAACACGCACAAGTGTAATACTAGTCTATTCCGCATTATCGATGTCCAGTCTCGATAATACTATGACTAGAGATATTTAATGATTAAACCTTTCGTGGATTAATATTGTCTCATATCTTATTAATCTGGTACTAACCATACGGACTTTTATCATTTATATATCCAAGTAATCCTATTACAAAATGATAAAAGAGCAATTTCCTTTGTCACGTAGTTAATTTGTACAAAGAACACCATGTCTTTTACAAATAATGATGATATGGTCATAATTGTCCAACACTATGTGAGCTCTTGAAGGCCATGGGTATGTGATACACATTGAGATGTGTATATGATACCATGGATTGGCACTAGAGCAAGTGGGAGAAATTATTAGGGTTGGTGCTCAGAGTGCAAATTCGGATCGTATTTATGTCTGATTCATAAATAAGAATAATTCATTTTCCCATAATATTACTTATTTAATGGTAGCACATCTTTTCTTTTATACACATATTCGATCTAATTGCGATTAGCTATCTAATTATGATTAGATTGAAACTAAATCTGATTTAGTGATACGTGTATATTAGACAAAGACCCTAGGATTTACAATGTAGTGCGCAGTTACAACGTAGTTTGTAATTGACATTGGAAGCGTCATTATAAGTTGTATATCCTTAAATAAAGTTCCTGGTCAAGTTTACTAACACGGGTCGGTTAGAAAAATCTGCTGAGACTAGTACATGTCGCATATCGTGACTTGGTCAGATGGTTTATCCCAATGAACCATGAGTCTCGGGAGACTCGTATAGACATGTAGGTGTTTATTTGATAAACCCTGAATGACTCACTGAAGATTTCCTAATAGATGGTACACCAACATCAATAGGAATCTTCTCGCGTTGAATGAGCATAATGGTCCTTCAACTTGAGATACCAATGTGGATATATGAGTTATCTTCCACACTTTGATGGTAGTCACGTCACTGATCTATTTAGATCAGAACCTCCGCCTGTTCGTTGGGTTTGGAGTGATGCTCATGATATCTTGTGTATATCAAGATAGAATACGTCAGTCTTGTATACAGGGCATAGGCATCCTACACGTGTTTGCGATCTAGTAAATCCAAGGCTGTGGTATAACTTCGAAATCAAGTTCCGAGTGTTATTTAAAGATCGTAAATTTGAAAGTCGACTATATTATACCATAAGGATTTGACATTTTTATCTATATCCCAGGTGTAATATGGATAGTCTGTGACAGAGGGATTATACGTATGTAATGACCTCGACTTGCATAGTTTAGCGAGATTATATGTGGTCGTCATAATTCATGAATGGGTGAACTATGGACATAAAATTAGATTTCTTACGGATAAACCTAAACTTAGAGAGTCACATAATATGAAGTGTACTCGTTGAGCACTTGGACAACACGTTATGAATAATACAGATTATTCATAATACTTCATCGGATTAAATGAGTTAATTCGAATCGTTTAATCGGCTAAACGAAAACACATGCTTTAAGGGCATTTTTAGTCAATCGTAATTATTGTGTATTCGTATTTGATACATAATTTGATTAGATACACATTAATTAATTGTCAAATGAGATTTTGACACATGCCATTAATATATGTATTTGTTATTTAATGTAAATAAAAATGCATATATAATTGTAATTATATTAATTAATTATTTAGATATTTAAATGATATATATTTGAATAATTAAAAGATATACTTTTTCATAATTGTTATGAAAAATGGATGATTATTATTGGTTACAAATGACATGATTTATTAAGCTTTAAGTGTGCAAATTTGATTTGTCAAATTAAAGCTTATTATATTTAATTGAATTATTTTTTGGAAATTGACCAATTTGCCCCTCCTAAGTCGGCAATCTCATTTTTAAAGTAAAAAAAAAAAAAATTTGCTTCCAAGGAAGCCATGGCCAAAAATCAACACCTCCAAATATCTCTCAAATTTACTTGATGATTCAAGGAAGAAAATGAAGAAAAAATCAAGAAAAAGCTTTAGGAAAATTAGAGATTAAAGGTAATCTTTAATCCCCTTAAGCTTTGAAAGCATGTTTCATGTTCTTGATTATCTAGATTGATTCTAGGGTTTCTTCTTTTTTATAAATTTGGGTGCTTTTGATTTGGAGGATGGATTTGGAGGCTTATTACATGTGTGAAGTTGATTTGGATGATATTATTGTAATATTTGTTCAAATTGATCATTTGATGATATGTTGCCATTCTAGAGTGTTATGACCACTCTTGTAATGCTTAAAATTGTTCTTGGGCGGTTCATTTATGGTGACTTTGGTTGGTGTTAAGATTAATTAGATTAATATTGGAAAATTAGATTTTAAGCATGAAAAATTGATATATTTTGCTTCTGGATCAGATCTGGAAATACTGTTCATATTGTGATGAAAATAATGTCATATAAATGTATTGGATGTGTTTTGGGTGTTGGAAAAATTGCCAGAAATTGTTTCGGTGTTGAAATAAGCGAAAATGGCGAAAAACGACGTTATCGGGTGACCTTTGAGCCAACCAGGTGACGGCTGCCCATACAGTGAATTTGTCAATGTTCGGGCAGCCCATGAACTGCCCTATACTATTGGGGCTGACCTGGGCATCCCTCATGTGTATTGGGTGGTCTGTTCGATCAAAAACGTGTTTTATGCCATTTTGCGAAAAAATATTTTCGTAAAAGTTTCGCGAAGTTTCTTAGCTATTTATATCGTTATTTGATATCGAATAAATATGTTTAGGTGAAATATGAATAAATTATTCATATTGGATATTTAATAATTTATTCGGTAATTTTTAAAAAGGTTTTAAAATTATGATTTTGCCCGAATCGCGAGCTTCCGCTCCGCCCGCGTCAAAACCCCAACATGTAATTGGTTCAGCCGGTTTATAGATTGGATCATTGGTGCTCTTGACCGATTCTGGTGCTTCTAGGATCACATCATCCCATCCCTCTTGAAAAGAATTCAACCTCGAATCAGCACCTGCATCAAAATGGGACAAGTCAGAAGCATTAAATGAAGCAGAAATATTATACTCGCCAAGTAGGTCAAGCTTATATACATTGTCATTGATCCTTTCGATGACTTGAAATTGACCATCTCGCCGAGGTTGAAACTGGGATCTCTTCTGAGCCGGAGACCTCTCCTTACGCATGTGTAGCCAAAATCAGTCACCATGTTTGAATACCACGCGTTTTTGCCCTTATTTGCATGGGAAACGTACTGCTCATTTTTCTGTATTTTATGTTAATGTGCTTTCTCATGTATCTGTTTCACCAATTCTGATTTCTTTTTCCCATCTAAACCTACTCTTTCCTGAACAGGCTAAGGCAACAATTCCAATAGCGTTAGTGGTTAAATTCATAGACAATTTCAAATGGTGAATACGAAGTAGAAGAATGAATGTATCCATTGCATGCAAACTCTATAAATGGAAAACACTCTTCCCATAATTTTAAATTTTTAGTGACTATAGTACGAAGCAATTGAATCAAAGTCCTATTGACCACCTCTGTCTGTCCATCTGTTTAGGGGTGACACGTAGTATAATAAAGTAACTTGTCCATATTTCACCCCCACAAAACCTTCCAACCATGAATCAAGAACTTGACATCTCTATCAGAAACTATACTCCTATGAATCTCATTAAGCCTTACTATCTCTCTAAAGAAAAAATCTGCTATGCTAGTGGCACATCAGTTTTATGACACGCAATGAACTGTGTCATTTTGTTAAATCTGTCAACCACTATAAAAATGGAATCCTTACCAGCTCAGTCCTAGGTAAACCCAACTCCAAATCCATCGAAATATCTACTCATGGTTCACTAGGTACATGTAATGTAATATATAATCCATGAGGTATCACCTTAGATTTGGCCTTTCTACAAGTGAGACACTTGTCACAAATACGCTCTACATCATGTTTCATCTTAGGCCAATAAAAATGCTCTTTTAAGGTTCCTAGAGTCTTACTCATTCCAAAATACCCACCTCCATGAGCCTCTTTCATTAATAACTTATGCATACTACAAGAAAGGATAAATAAATTAATTTCTCTAAATAGAGAGACCTTGTGCTAGTAGAATTTATTAAATGCAGACTTAGTACATGCAGTATAAATATCATAAAAATCCACATCAAATGCATAAAGTTCCTTAATAAATTCAAACCCTACCATTCTAGCACCCAAAGTAGTAAGTAAAACATATAGTGCGACAATGCATCTTCAGCTACATTTTCCTTACCTTGTTTATGGCGTATAACGTAAGGGAATGTCTATAAAAACTTTATATCCATCTAGCGTGCCTCTTGTTCAGCTTTCCTTGCCCCTTAAGGTGTTTCAAACTCTCATGATCGGTGCGTATCATAAACTTTTAGGCCACAAATAATGCTGCCAAGTCTCCAGTACTCGTATAAGTGCATACAACTTCTTATCATACATGGGATACCTCAAAGCTGTCTCATTCAACTTCTCATTAATCGCGCAATAGGTCTCTTCTCTTACATCAATACTGCTCCAATACTTAACTTTTACTTGAGAGTCACACACTATCTCAAAAGTGCTCTCAAAATTGGGTAGTTCGAGAACATGTGAACTACATAAATTTTACTTGAGAGTCTAAAAAGCACTCTCTTGAGCATCACCCCACTAAAATCCAACTGTCTTCTTGACTACCTCAGTCAAGGGTGCTGCTACGCTACTGAAATCCTTCACAAAGCGCCTGTAGAAACTTGCCAACCCATGGAAACTCCGAACCTCAGACACTGTGGCGAGAGTTGGCCAATCTCTAATCACCTTAACTTTCTCCTCGTCCACTTCTATGCCATCTGCAGTCACAATAAAACCAAGAAAAATGAAACAATTTTCCTTTTTCTTAAAACATCAAACACATATCTCAAATGACCTACAAGCTCATCTAAAAATGCATTGTATACTAATATGTCATAAAATATACCACTAAAAACTTCCCTATATATGCACGCAACACGTGGTTCGTAAGTCTCATAAAAGTACTATGGGCGTTTGTCAAACCAAAGGGCATCAATAACCACTTATATAGCCCATACATGGTTTTAAAAATGGCCTTCCACTCGTCACCCTCTCTCGTACGAATCCATGCAAAATGTACATTTCTTACAGTTAGCAAATAATTTTTCTTTTCTTAAAACATCAAACACACATCTCAAATGATCTACATGCTCCTCTAAAAATTTATTGTATACTAATATTTCATAAAATATACCATTACAAAATTCCCTATTTATGCACGCAACACGTGGTTCGTAAGTCTCATAAAAGTACTATGGGCATTTTTCAAACAAAATGGCATCACTAACCACTCATATATCCCATACATGGTTTTAAAAATAGCCTTCCACTCGTCACCCTCTCTCATACGAATTTGGTGATATCCACTCTTAAGGTCAATTTTGCTAAAAAATCCTAGATCCATGTAGTTCATCTTACATATCATTTATCATGTGAATGGGATGTCCATACTTTATCGTGATATTATTGATGGCACGACAATTCATACACATAAGCCATGTTTCATCCTCTTAGGCATTAATAGCACAGGCACTAGGCACTAACTCATACTCTCTCATATGTAATCCTTCTCCATCAGCTCATCAACTTGCCACTAAAGTTCCTTCGTCTCCTCAGGATTACTCTTATAAGATGGTCTACTGGGGATGACAGCTCCAAGTACGAAATCGATCTGATGCTATATCCCTCAAATAGGTGGAAGCCCATTAGGGATATCTTCTATGAACACGTCTTCAAATTTATGTAAAATAGAAGAAATAGAAATAGGAAGCGAACTGTTAATGTTAATAAGTAAGGAAAAATATGGTGTGTTCTTATACACTAGCAGCAACATGAGTTTGCGAGCTATATAGGCTCTCTTCACTTCTCTCTCACCCAGATAAAACTTTTTTTTACTTTCCATTTTCTTCTCACTCTCTCCCTCAACCTCATTTCCATTGGGCTTACTCTCAGCTGTAATCCTAGTGTTTCCCTCACTCTCGATTTTAGACCCTATTTTCTTACCACTATCACTCTTACCCCTCCCCCAAAGATATGGTTTCTCTTTCTCTCTCATTCTCTCTCCAATTGTAATTTGACTTGATCATCATGGACCTGTGTAGGTGTCAAAGGATATAACTTGATGGGATTGCCCCTATGTTGGAATTAATACTTGTTCCTAAACCCATCATGTACCATTTTCCTATCAAACTGCCACGACCTCTCCCAAGGTATGTGGCCTATCTGCATGGGTACCACATCACACAACACCTCATCCGTGTAAGGCCCAATGGTAAATGTCAACAATACCTGCTTGGTCACTCTGACCTCACCACATCATTAAGCCACTGTAACCTATGTGGTTTAGGATATTTTAAACACGACAATCCTAACCTCGCAACCAATGTTGTGCTAACAACATTGGTACAACTACACTCGTCTATGAATATACTACATGACCTCTCATTCACGCTACACCTAGTGTTGAAAATATTCTCTCTCTGTTGCTTGGTCTTTTCCTCTACTATCTGTGCTGTCAATGCTCTCTTAAACATAAGGGAAAGGTTATCTTATGAGTATGTTGCTCCTTCATCATCCCTAGCGTCCTTTAATGCAGATATCTCATCTTCCACCTCCACATTTGTGGAATCGATATTATCATCATCATTCATTATCAATGTTCACTTGTTGGGGAAATGTGATGCATAATGTCTCATACCTAAACACTTCAAACATTTACCTCCTTGAATTTTGGAATTACTACTTCAGACTTATCCTTAGCTCTACATGTCTCCACTTCTTTTCCTTTACCAGTCTTGGCCTTAGGCTTAGTGAAACTCTGATCTTTCCATTCATCACTATGAAACTTTCCCTTCTAAGCAGAAGTTCCATGTGCGGTGTATCTAGATGCAGATTTCATCTTTAATTGTCTTTCTTCCTTGATCGTCATGTGTAGCATATCCTCCAACTCCACATAATGATGCAACTCAATTACACTCGCAATATCCTTATTTAACCCACTAAAAAATGGAACAATCATGGCTTCCCTATCCTCCAGTACATTCGCCCTAATCATGGCTACCTCCATATCAATATGATAGTCCTAAACACTCTTTGACCTTTAATACAGATGCTGTAGCTTCTGATATAACTCTCTATAGTATTGTCTTGAAATGAATCTTCTTCGCATGAGAGCCTTTAACTCCTCTTAAGTCTCCACTGGCCTCTCATGGTTCTTCCTCCTGTTAGTTACCAACTGATACCATCAAATTACCGTGTAGTAGGTAAATTCAATTGCGGCCAACTTCATATTCTTCTAATCAGAATACCTATGGCAATAAAAAATTAACTTGATCTTTGACTCGCATTCCAAATACGCCTCAGGAACATTTCTTCCTTGGAAAGATGGAATTTTTATCTTAATGATGCCTAAGTCACCATTTAAACCCCTCTTACTATAATCTCTCTTGTCAAGCTCCCTTCAGTAGTAATAATTACGCTCATCATATTTATCTCTCCCAAATCTTTCTCCAAATCTATCCATGAATCGTCTATCGTCTTTCCCATATCTAGCTTCAAATCTATCACCAAATCGTCTATCTTCTCTCTTATAGTCCCTTCTATCCTCTTCTTTGAAAGCCTATCTGCTCATCAAACCTCCTGTCATGTCATTTATATCTCGCATACCACCTATCTCTAGGCATATACATATCTTCCATATCATCGAACTCATCCAAGTCTTCCATATCATCCATATTATTCTCTGCTTCAAACACATATATAAGTATCATAGGTGGTTGTGATCTGTCTGCTCCTGCCTAGATTGTTGCTGCTCTTCAGCTCCCTTCTGAATATTAGACAATATGAGACTAGTAACTTCCCTCTACAACCTCTCTATTACCTCGATTATATCCCCAAACATCCCCCGGAACTCTGCTATATTATTCTTTATCTTATTAAACCTCACATTAATGTTCATGTCTTCTCTGCCATCTCACTTAAAATTATATCAGTAATAACAAGAAAAAAATAAATGAACTAAAATAAAAGAAACCTCACAAGCTCTCATGTTGCACTCTCTTACAAACATACTCCACTCAAGTGATTACATTCATGCAATGTCGAACGCCATCCGCCAATGGGATAAACAACCAGTGTATAGCCTGTAGGTTTCTATTAAGGTCCCAATATCAATTATAAGCATGAATAACATGTGTGAATACATCAACGGAGGTAGCGGAATACTCACATCGATCGGTTGAGACGATTTGGTGAAAACAAAACTGAAATTCTGCCCTCCAAAAACGCCACTGCTGTGCAGATTTTCTGCCTCCAAAAATCAGATTTTGATCCAACATTTGAAGCTCCAAGCTTCTTCGTTTGATTCCCGGCTCGTGGGTGGGTTTCCCTATCACCTTCGTATGTCTTCTAAGTGTGCTAGCACCTTGATTTTTGCCACAAAAATATGTTCATCCTTGCTCTATGGCTCACGGTTTTGGACAGTGAGCAGCCCCCTCTTGGCGTGAGAAAAGTGAAGAAGAAAGAGTGTAGAGAGATTTGTGTTAAAAGTTTTGGTTAATGGTGTAAATCATTCCTTTATATATTTTCTAATAAATAAATGATTTACCATTTAATTTAACTTTCAAAAAATCAAATAAACCAACTTTAATCAACTTGAGTGTTCCACACTCCAACATCAATGTCCATCAATTCATATCAAGTCTATCAAGTTGTCAAGTCACATCACTCAAAGTGACAAGTGATTTGACGCTTGAAGTGACTAGCGATTTGACGTTTGATGCGACTACTGATTTGACGCTTGATGTGACTTGTGTGCCGCACTCGAATTCGAAATGCGAATGCACTCACAATCACTCTCGGGCTCGGTTTCGCTAATTCCAAATTAACGAATTTTCCGTCGTGACATAATTAAATGATTACGCCTAGCGAAATCATTATT
>SKCR01048485.1:0-46275 GCA_019454045.1 Zanthoxylum bungeanum
ATTTTTTATTAAAATATTTATTATGTTAGATGTTTTTATTATTGTTAATCATTGTTATTTTTCAGTCGGCCAAAAGAAATTGCAAGGGCGATTATGTGAATGTAGATCCAAGCAATGGTTTATGTATAGCTGATCTTCAAAATATCACAGCGGTATATAGTACAAAGACTCATTGTCATTTCTTTTTTTATTAATTAAATAAGTATTACAAGCAGCAAATTAATTTAACTCACTAATTGAACTTACAGTGCACTGGCAAACTAAAGTCAGGCAACATATACGAACCGGATTGTAGTTTAGACATACTCACAAGTCCACTGCAATTCAAATGGAATCGCAGCCTCATCGAAGAAGATTCTTTAGATTTTCTCTTTTTGCCAACTCAACCAGCTGCTAGACCTTGGTGTCGGGTAAACCTCTACACTCTATATGCATACACACACAATTAGTGAAATAAAAGAATCTAAATCTCCTATCGTTTTTATAAAAATTAGTTTTCGTTTGACAGATCATCAATAATTAGACCTCAAACATGCAAAGAAGATGAAGATAAGGTCCATGAATTGATAAAATCATGTCCGAAGGGTTGTGAAAACAAGACTTGAATATTAATAAAATCAGGCCCGAAAGCGTTAAATGATTTAAATATCCCCAAAATCTATGCAAAGATCTTCAAACTTGTATAGTAAAAATTGTAGGGACTAAAGAGTCTGTCATAACAATTATCAATGTAATTTTCCCTTTAATTTAAGATAATAATCAAAGGAGTGCCTAGTTGTACTATGTAGTTGATCTTTACATTTTTTTCTTTACAGAAATATAACTACGCATACTCGTATACTTGGGCAAATGATAAAACTGTCCAAAGAGCTCTTGGAATTCGAGAGGTATGTTCAGCTTAATCAGGAGATTATTATATGTACCATCTAATTTTGAAAATAATTTTCATAGTTCCTAGCCGGCTAGACATTAGGCGGTGTCTGGCCGTTTCAATTACACATGAAATTAGTTGTTAGGCGGTGGTAATAGGCGGTTCTAAGTGGCCGCCTAAGTAGTTTTAGTAGGCAGCCTAAATGATTTTAGGTAAGTCATGTGGGTTTGGGCGGCCCTTAAGCAGTTCTAGACAAACTAGCTAGGTGGATATGTACTTTTTCTTCTAAATTTATTTTTTTTCCCCCTAATTTTTTCCTTACAAGCCGTATTCTAATTTAGAACTCCTAAATTTCTTATCCTTTAGAATTCAGAAATGAACAAAACCCTCATAATTCAAGTTTCACCTTGAGATTTACTGAAGAACTTAAGAAGTACCAAAACCATTAATTGCTCTGTTTGCACTAAAACCCTTAGTTGTTGTTTGCACTAAAACTGAAAGGTTTATTTGTGAATAAGAACAAAAAGATGCTAATGTTGATATTCATAAATAACATGTCATTTTCCTCTGAGATTGCTAAAATTGAACCATTAATTTATTCCTTCATCAGCCACTATTCTATTACAAAGATAATTACAACTTTTTTTTTTTGAATATAAAATAAAATCATATAACGCCGCCTAATCTATCAGTCTAGGCGCCTTCTAGAAGCCTAAAAACTCTCCATGTAACCTATCATCTAGCCTTTTTTTTAGACTATTGATAATTTTACAATTACATTCTCACTAATGAGCAGGGGAGCGTAGAATATTGGGTGAGATGCAATAAAAGTTTATCTTACACACGAGATCTTCCAAGTAGTCTTGATTATCACCTAAGCCTCATCAAGAAAGGCTTTCAAGTTTTGATTTACAGGTACGTACTAACATAAAAATATTATCATGTTTGTATATTCACACGTTTTAATACATACGTTCAATTATAATAAAGAATTTTTACATAATCTTATTCTTGAATTAAATTTCTGGCTACGTCACTGCTTATATTATATGACTAATTTTCTTGTCCGAATACAGCGGTGATGTCGACATGTTAATTCCATACATAGCCACTGAAGCATGGATCAAGTCGTTGAATTTGACAATTGAAACTGGTTGGCAGCCATGGTTTGTGGAAGGCCAAGTTGCAGGGTAGGTATCTTTTCATGTCCATTGCTACTTGCTATCATATTTATTGATGGGCGGAGACAGAGATAAAATTTTGGATACTGAGATATCGTTCGGTATAAAAATTGATCATTTTATAAACTGATATATAAATTGATGTTTAAACGTTATATCAAATATATAATTGACGTTAATTATATTTTTACAAAAATATAATCTCACAACATAAATTTATTTTTCTATGTTGATTTATATTCTCATTTTTTATTTCATAACTTATAAGTTAGTTTATATTCTTACATATTCTACCAAACTCAACTTAAATAATAACAAATGACAAATAACAAATTTATGGACATCAAACCATAAAAATATTTATTTTAAATATCAAAACTGAAAAACAATTGTAAATTTAGAAGGGCCAGCCCTGATATATATTTGCAAGTATACCTTATCTCACAGTTGTTTTATAATATGATTTCTGTAGATATTGGTTTCGATACAAGGAAGAGAATGATTATCATTTGACATATGCTACAGTAAAGGTAAGATTAATTAATTCTCCTGGAATTTTTTTTTGGAAATTATCTCAGTTTCATTTTAAAATAGGAAAAATCCAAAAATATTATAATATTTTTTAAATTATTATTTTCCACATGATATTGTAGAAATGGAATTTTTTCATCCGAAATTGCAAACATCAGTTTTCTTGAAAAGTTGTAAAAAAATTATCAATTTCCACCCTTAAAAAGTGAAAATTGATACACTTTCAAAACTTCGGTAGAAAAATGATAAAATAAAGTGTTGAAACAATTTTGAACTTTCTCTCCCGTTAGGTGTTGTCATCGGTTGAAATTAATGGGTCCAATTCAACTCAAAAGCTAGTTTGAGAGTGAAAGGTTGTCCAATACTTATATTTTAAGTTGATTAATTCATTTCAATCGATGTGAGATATTTCCTCACACTCCCTCTCAAGTGCAGACCGATCTTTTGCCTGGTCTGTGTTACATGGATAAATAGTGTGGGTACATTCGTTCATGACTGTGACTCTAATATCTTATTGAAATTCATGAGCTTAAATCAATCCAAAAACTAGTTTGAGAATTGAAGGTTCTCCAATATTTATATTTTGAGTTCATTTATTCGTCTCAATGTGAGATATTTTTTCAATATTTTTCTCATAAATAATAATTGTGTAATAATGGGTTGTGCAGGGAGGAGGTCATACAGCTCCAGAGTACAAGCCTAAGGAATGTCTTGCAATGATTGAAAGGTGGTTTGCCTATTATCCTCTTTAGCTAGCTTCCCCAGTAAGTGCAAACAATGGCTTCTTGTCAATGAAGGTTTATGATGCATCCTTGTTAGAACTGCCAATTTCTAATAACCATGTAACTGTTAGGATTTTATGACCGATAAGTAAACGTGATCGAAACATGATTAATTAATAAATTTATGATTTAATTTTATTCCATGTATGCATTTTGATTTTCTTTATAAAATTCATGAAAATTCTGTGATTATTTATGTAGCTTTAAATTAAATATATATGTCTATGTAAAATGTTCAATACATATATTTATGGATAAAATTTAAAAAGTAATAATCAAAATCTATTCGTGTTCGTGAATATGATTTGAAGTTAGGAATCTTCAAATTCAAAATTCATAAATATAGTTAATTTCATTATGAATGATGCAGTTTCATCCGGACTATAATATGTAGAGACAAAAAAATGAATGTATTTTATATAATAAGATAATATTGGACAAGATCAGATGAAATTGAAAAGTTCTAATAATTTTCGTTAAATAAAGAACACCAATTTTATCATAATGATAGTCATATATGTGATGATCTTAATTCATTGCATTTAGAAGACTCTTATTTCATTTTAATTTATTCTTTAATTTACTCTATATGGTTTTGTATTTATTACATTTTGTAAACCTTGTATTTTGGGAATGAGTTGAATGAATAACTGTGAATGATAATCTGATACAATGAAATTTTTTCATAAGATTCCATTATTTGTAAGTTCAGGACCTGAACGATTAGCGCGCAACTTCATAAAAATTAGGAATTAATTGTTCACTTGAGAATTAATGGAAGTCAAAGATAAAGATGTAATTAGAGAGGTTAACATATTTTATACCTAGCTCCTTTACGAATTTTTTTATGATGGATCATTGTATAGGCAATAACTATATCAATGAACAAATATTTTGAGTAATTAATTCTATAATTATGAGAGTGCAATTCTGGATATTTAGTAGAGTTATTTCAGAATTAATAATTTCGTTTGATTAATAAAAGATTTTATAATTAATCAAGTGTTGAAGTGCAGTTGTTGGAACCAGCAAGGCAGAAGCTGGACACAAGTTGTATGCATTTGCATGCAGTCAAGTCAGCAGAAAGTTGAAAGCAACACTCTCCAGCTTGCAACAAGCGTGTTGCCAACTTGCCAAACCGCGTGTTACTGTAGCACGCGGTTTGAGCATTATAAAAGGAGCCTTAGAGCTCAGTTATCATCATCCCAAAATCCCAAAGTCTCATAAGTGAGAGTAATAGAGAGAGGTTGATAGTTTTTGTAAAGCTTTAGGGTTAAGCTTGTAATTCTTTATTTGTGAGTAATAAAGAAGAGTTTTCTCTCAATTCACCTCTATTGTGTGTGTTTCATCACAACAAGTGGTATCAAGAGTTAAGGTTCCACGGTGGGATCCCGAAACTCGGTAACAGAGATTCAGTTCGGAAAGTCGGTTTCGAAGAAAGTTGTCGAAAATCGATTTTGAGGATACCATCAGACTTTTCACGGCGAAACGAGCACGGTGGTATTTTCCGGCGATCGAACGGAGGCCTGGAGGCGCCACACGCGCCTGGCAGAAGACACTCCACGCGCCACCACTCTCTTCACGTGCTTGCTTGAGGAAGAAGACGCTGACGTCAGGGCCCAGTCAGCAGCCTAGTCAGCAAGACAAGTCAGCAACCCAGTCAGCAGCCATGTGTCATCCAGTCAGTGCCACGTCAGCAGCCACGTGTCTGCCACATCAGCAAAATCCTGGTAAATTTCAGATAGGTCCCTGAACTTACTGGAAATTACATTTTAGTCCCTAAACTTTTCGTAATTGCAATTTGGCCCCTGAACTTTCGGATATTGCACATTGACCCCTGTAATTTCTGAAATTTGCAAATTGGTCACGGTGTCGGATTTTGACAAATGAAGTGTCATTTCCACAATTTTCGACCATTCCGGACGCAACGGTGAGGTCCGTTTTTTGAAATTATGCTTAGAATTTTTATGATGGATGGGGGTGTCGGAAAAATGATTTTGTTAACCAGTACAAACTATTTCATATGGAGAGGAAGGATGAAATACCTTTTGTATGTGAATGACTATGATTGATCGGTATTTCTGGAGCAAAAACCAGAAGGAATGTCCGATGAGAAGTGGGCTAATCTTCACATGAAAACATACAGTACTATTCGTCAGTGGATGAATGACAGTATCGTGAACCATGTCAGTGAAGAAACAAATACACGTGTCTTATGGAGAAAGCTGGAGGAGATTTTCCGAGCAAAGACTGGCAACAACAAGCTGTACTACATCAAGAAGATGATGTGGTTGAAATACCAAGAAAGTACAGCTGTGGCAGACCATGTCAACGATTTCCTCGGCAACATAAAAGAACTGTCTGGATTGGGCATAGACTTCGGAGATAAGGTAAATGACTTAATACTCCTTAATACGTTACCAGAATCTTGGGAAACGTTCAGATCTATGGTGATAAATTCAGCCGCAGATGAGAAAGTCACTATGGAGATGGCAAAGACCAAGATCTTCGAGGAAGAAAAGATGACCAGAATGCAAGAGTCAACATCAACCTCAACCTCAGAAGCTCTAGTGACAGAGAAGAACACCAGAAGGGGGATGAGTAAAAGCCGAGGCCCAAGTAGACCAGACAATAACCGAGGTAAATCAAGAATTAAAGTTATTAAGTGCTATCACTATAAAAAGAAAGGCCATATGAAAAGGGATTGCTACAAACTGAAGAACGAGCAGTCCATGAGAGATGGTCACTCTAATCAAGAAAGAGTTGCTACTACCACCGACAAAACCTCCAAAGAATTCTACATAATAAACGGAGAAGATGTTGTGAATCTTGCCAGCCATGAGACCAGTTGGGTGATAGATAGTGGCGCCTCCATACACGACACATCTCGCAGAGACTTCTTTTCATCTTACACACCAGGAGACTACGGTGTTGTAAGGATGGAGAATGACAGACAGTCCAAAGCCGTCGGTATTAGAGACATCTGCCTTGAAACAGATAACATGATAAGACTAGTGTTGAAGGGAGTCAAACTCATCCTTAACATCTGGTTAAACCTGATCTCAACAGGCAAGCTGGATGATGAAAGTTTATGCAGCACCTTTAGTGACGGCACCTGGAAGCTTACTAAAGGATCAATGGTGGTGGCACGAGGTAAGAAAGATTCAACTCTGTATTTGATGCATGCTAAGATTTCCAATAGTAGCATAAATACAGTTAACAGTAATGAGGCAGCCGAGTTATGGCATAAAAGGCTCGGTCACATGAGTCAAACGGGGATGAAAAATACTACGCATGCGGAATGCTCTTCCCGAATTGAAGAACTCACACTTACGGAAGTGTGGACACTGCATGACTGGAAAGCAGAACAAAGTGTCCTTCCAGAGCACCCTGCCTCAACGAAAATCGGAGGTACTTGACCTCATACATTCATATGTATGTGGAACGAGAACACTTGATGGGTCACTTTACTTTGTGATATTCATAGACGATCATTCAAGGAAGACATGAGCATACACCTTGAAGAGAAAAGATCAAGTGTTGGGAGTGTTCAAGAAGTTTCACGCCCTGGTAGAAAAAGAAACCGATAAGAAACTCAAATGCATCAGAACAGACAACGGTGGAGAGTACATAGGTCTGTTTGATCAGTACTGCAAGATACAAGAAATCCGACATCAAACGACACCTTTGAAGACACCTCAGCTGAATGGCCTAGCTGAGAGGATGAACAGAACCTTGTGCGAGAGGGTCAAAATCTTTCTGTCACAAGCCAAGCTGCCGAAGACATTTTGATGGGAGGCACTCAACACAGCAATATATGTTTTGAATATGTCCTCAGCGGTCGCACTGAAAGGTAATGTTTCTAACCAAGCCTAGACAGGTAAAGAAGTGTCTTATAAACACTTGCATGTCTTTTGGTGCAAAGCTTTTGTACACATCCCAAAAGACGAGAGATCCAAGCTTGATGTAAATATGCGACAATGTGTCTTTATTGGCTATGGTCAGGATGATTTCGGCTACAAACTGTATGATCATGTGGAGAAGAAGATCGTCAGAAGTCGAGATGTTGTCTTCGTCGAAGATCAGACCATAGAAGATATCAGAAAGGAGATGAAGACAATGCCTCAGCAATACAGAGATGTGAATCCAGAACCTCATACACCGGTTCCAGCACAAGTTGAAGATGAGGTTCCCAGATATGAGGGTACATGTGATAAAGCTCCCAGAGATGATGATCATGATCAACCACTAGTGCTAGAAGCTGCACCAACAGTTCCACAGAGAAGGTCTGACAGAGAGAGGTGACCTTCAACCAGATAATCTGCATATGAGTATGTGCTGCTTACTGACGAGGGAGAACCCGAGAGCTACCAGGAGGCTGTGGAAACAGATGACAGAGAAAAGTGTGAGGAAGCCATGCAAGATGAGATGAAATCTTTGCATGACAATCACACTTTTGAGTTGGTGAAATTGCCAAAAGGCAAACAAGCTTTGAAGAACAAATGGGTGTACAAGGTGAAGCAACAAGAGCACACTTCAAAACCCCGATACAAAGCCAGACTAGTTGTCAAGAGATTCAATCAGAGGAAAGGCATTGACTTCGATGAAATCTTATCTCCAGTTGTGAAGTTGTCATCCATCAGAGTGGTACTCAGTCTAGCAGCAAGCCTCGACCTAGAGGTTGAGCAGATGGATGTCAAGACCGCATTTCTTCACGGAGATCTGGAAGAAGAAATTTACATGGAACAACCAGAAGGCTTCAGAGTCAAGGGGAAAGAAGACTATGTGTGCAGACTCAGGAAAAGCCTCTACGGTTTGAAACGGGCACCGAGACAGTGGTACGTGAAGTTCGAGTCAGTTATAGGGGATCAGGAATACAAGAAGACCACTTCAGATCATTGTGTTTTCGTTCAGAAATTTTCTGACGATGACTTTATCATCTTACTGCTGTATGTAGATGATTTGTTGATAGTTGGCCGGAATCAATCAATGATTGATAATTTGAAGCAGCAACTGAGTAAGTCTTTTGAGAGGAAAGACTTGGGGCTAGCTAAACAGATTTTTGGCATCAGGATCGACCGTGATCGGAAAGCCATGAGATTATACTTGTTACAGGAGGAGTACATCGAGAAAGTACTTCAGAGATTCCAAATGGACAAGGCTAAAACGGTTAGCACTCCTCTTGCTACCCACTTTAGATTGAGTATACAACAGAGTCCCTCTACTGAGATAGAGAATGAGGAAATGAAACAGGTTCCATACACCTCAGCAGTGGGAAGTCTTATGTATGTCATGGTGTGAACGAGGCCAGACTTAGCACACGCAGTTGGATTGGTCAGCCGGTTTATGTCAAACCCAGGACGAGAACACTGAAATGCAGTCAAATGGATCATGCGGTATTTACGAGGCACATCCAAAATGAGACTATGTTTTGGAAGCAGCGAACCAGTGTTGATGGACTACACCGATTCAGATATGGCAGAAGATGTGGATACCCGAAAGTCTACTACGGGGTATCTGATTACTCTCTCAGGGGGAGCTGTGGCATGGCAGTCTAGGTTGCAGAGATGTGTTGCACTTTCTACAACAGAGGCAAAATTCATTGCAGTGACAGAGGCTTGCAAGGAATTACTGTGGATGAAGACATTCATCCAGGAATTGGGTTTCAAGCAGGAGAAGTACATTTTGTACTGTGATAGCTAGAGTGCTATCTATCTCGGTAAAAATTACACCTTTCATTCGAGGTTAAAACATATTGATGTGAGGTATCGCTGGATACGAGACGTCCTGAGCTCAAAGCTGTTAGAACTGAGGAAAATTCACACCGACGACAACGGTGCAGATATGTTCACCAAGGTTTTACCGAATGAGAAGCTTGAAATCTGTCGTGCCATAGCCGGGATGACAAAACTCTCCACATAGTCAGAGTGGGGAGATACAGAGAACTACGATTGGCTTGATCCCAACTCAGGGTACGTAGGCAGTCATACAGATGCAGCCAGGAGTGGATCCTTTAGAGGATCCGATTTGGATGATTGATGGTCAGCTCAGATTTTCACTGTAAATCTTCATCGAGGGGGAGATTTGTTGAAGTGAAGTTGCTGGAACCAGCAAGGCAGAAGCTGGACACAAGTTGTATGCATTTGCATGCAGTCAAGTCAGCCGAAAAAGCAACACTCTCCAGCTTGCAACAAGCGTGTTGCTAACTTGCCAAACCGCGTGTTACTGTAGCACGCGGTTTGAGCATTATAAAAGGAGCCTTAGAGCTCAGTTATCATCATCCCAAAATCCCAAAGTCTCATAAGTGAGAGTAATAGAGAGAGGTTGAGAGTTTTTGTAAAGCTTTAGGGTTAAGCTTGTAATTCTTTGTTTGAGAGTAATAAAGAAGAGTTTTCTCTCAATTCACCTATATTGTGTGTGTTTCATCACAACAAGGGAATTGTTGGATTTTAGAATTATAGGACCATCGATCCCCTCATTGTTCGAATGATAATAATTGCGAAGAAAATAATTGTGAATTATTTAAAATAATTATGAATTTTTTTACACTCTAGTTATTTCATATAATATTTTTTTTTGAAAATTATGACAAAAGTTGTCATAATATATTTATCAATAGATAATTTATCTATTTATTAATTTTTGAAAATTAATATTTAATTAATTTGATTAATTTAATAAGATAATATTTTTATAGTTGAAAATTTTAAAATTTGATTTTCAAAATTAATATTTGATTAATCAAATATAAGATTTTTTTTTCAAAATTATCTAAATTTCAAAAGTTGAGACTTGATGAAATTATTCGAAAAATAAAATATTAGAATTATCTTATTTTGATAAATATTAAATTACTTTATTTTGAATTTTTTAAAATCAAAATATCATCCAAAAAGAGAATTTTGATAATGATAAAAAAGGCCACCCAAGATAGCAATAAAAGAGAGCAACGTGAGCTGAAGATTTCAATTTTGATTGATCAAAAAAGTCAAAAAAAAAAAAAAGAAAAAGAAAAGAAAAGGAAAACGTGTGCTGGCGTGAAAAAAAAGTTATTATTATTATTATTATTATTATTATTATTATTATTATTATTATTATTATTATTATTATTATTATTATTATTATATTATTATTATTATTATTATTTTGTTTTGGTTTTGAGAAAACCAAAAGAAAATAGAAATAAAGATTTGTCTCATGTGTTATATATACGAATCTTTTATAAAAATTAGAGTATTATTCGTAATTATTTCTACGCCCACACGTGCCGTTGTAGGTGAGGAGATAAGACGAAGAAGTTCGTAGTTCAAAAAATCGTGAATTAAAGAGATCAAAATCTACAAGTATACTTTCTTCTTAATATCTATTTTATATTATTAATGTATTGGAAAATACGGATTGAGTTTTTTAATGTCCATACAAATAGTTTTTTTTTTTTTTTTTTTTTTTTTTTTTTTAATGTTATGAACATATTTCTGATGCACATTAACTCTAAAAACCAACAAATAATATCACGAGCGGTATTATTTATTCAAGTGTATTAATCAAAATGATTTATTGTAAATCATCTTAATATGTATGTAAAATAGTAGGCTATGCATTTTTTTTATCATGCGATGATGGATGTATGGATATTAATCGTTAATTGTATGATTGACTTTGTGTTAGAATTTTAATTTTTGTTTTATATTGGATATGTAAACCCAAAATTAAATGAGTATTTTTTTTTACTGTAATTATAAAATTATTTATAATTGTTGGAGATTAAGATCAAGCCAACAGTATTAGGAAATCAACAGTACTAGGAAAATAATTAAAATACAAAGGAAAAAAAAAAAAGAAATGTGAGACATAAACCTTACCCCTAAAGGAACTAGAATATAAACTAAGAGAAAAATCTTATACAAAAATGGGTAAAATTTTCACTAAAAAAAATTAAAAAAAAAAAAAAAAAACACTCCTAAAGATAACAACATAGACATATAGAAAAGCAATCTAAATCCCAACACAAAAACAATTCTATAATGTGTAATGTGTCTCTAGTTAATCTGAATTATTATAATTTATTTTTCAATTTAATACCCACTAAAAAGACAAGTAAAAAATAAAATAAGTAGAAGATCTCCATATCAACCATTGATTTTGAGACAACCGTCTACGAGATCTAACCTACGATGGCCAAAGTATTTGCAGCATTATGATCAACGCTACTTGAAAACGATAAAATAAAATTCTTATTTTTATATCGAAATTTAGTGAAGGTTCACAAATATTGAAAGACTTTTAAATTGTATTAATTTTTATTAATTTTTTTTTACAGTATATCAATTTCTATAAGTTAAGAGAGTGGAAGAATGCTAATTTCACTAAAATATCGGGTGAAAATTTATACACATTAGGTTGAAATTAATCACAATTACCAATTTCAAATGAAAATTGATTCATTTTAAAAAAAATTCGAGGCTATCTAAATTTTTACCGGACTTCAAAGTAAAAAAGTGATAATTTTCCAAAAGCATATAATAACATCACTATCAATATATTGTTGTAAGTATTGTGTCATTAAACAGTAATATAACATGCAAATCAAACAGATAAACAACCAAAAGTAGGTCTAGATGCAAAAACTCTAATACTAGAAAAACTTCAAAACAAACCTGGAAATCAAGTTTACAGATTCAATCCAAGTCAAGATCTCTCTGTCCTTAAGAACTTATTGGCCCCGTCACAGGTGCTCTACGGATTCAAATTGCCAACGTTCTCCCAGGATAACTTGGATACTTCTTGTTCAAGGAGCACTCCTTAGCAAGTATGCGAACTCAGATTCAATGGTGGATCTCTCTCTCAAAACAAGGAAAACACAATGCCTTGAATTTGGTTAGATATTCTGTATCTGTTTTCTATCTTTCATTGGAATAAAGGCCTTCTTTTTAAGGCATGGAGGGGTGCCAATAGGGCACCCCTTGGGGTGGGTTGCAACCCTCCAAGGATTGCAACCTCCCACACACCCCTTGAAAATCCCAATGATCTACCTATACATATACATATCATATTTAATGAATTTGAGGAATTTACAACAATCCCCCACAATTCTTCAAATATTCATTCAGGCACGTGAGAGAGATACCGTGAGCTAAAGCTGCATCGAAATAGGTAGCTTTCGCCTTGAACCTTCCTAGTGAATGACAATCGGATTTACTTGGCAAACCAGTGACCCATAGTCTTGAACTGTTCTGCCGTTGGTGTAAACCAAGACAATTGTCAACACACAGCTTTAATTCGACCATTTTCCCGTTCTACGGTTGTGTTCATTTCGGCCCTGAACAACGGTCCCGGATTCATCAAGCACTTTAGGGTAACCCGCCTTTAAAGGTTCCCATGGAAGCGGCCTCACTTCTTACTTGAAATATGTGATCTACTATGAAGAGGTAATCTGTCTTTACCCCCATTAGGACTCATCTCCTAATATAGTGATCATTAAAAGCCTTAGCTTATCCTAACCAATGACAGACATCACTCAGCGTCATTATCGGAATGGGAAAGAGTACAAAACTCTTCAGTGCTTGTTTTGAATTGCACAAAGTTTCTGTTGTCCCTTTTGAACCTAGATCTTGGGATCTCCAGTCAGCTAGGTTGGGTTTCCACAGTGACAATTCTTAGATTATAGGCTTCAAGCCCATTCCCCTCGATGACTTCTCAACTTGCTCTCGAGGTAAACCTTTAGTTAGTGGATCCGCTAGGTTTTCCTTCGACCTGACATAATCGATCGTTATTATGCCACTTGAGAGCAGTTGACGTATGGTATTATGTCTCCGACGTATGTGTCGAGACTTACCATTATACATTGTATTTTGGGCTCTCCCAATAGTCGATTGGCTTTCACAATGTATGCTAATCGTTGGCACCGGTTTGGCCCAACTAGGAATATCCTCCAGGAAGTTTCTAAGCCATTCTGCTTCTTCCGCTGTTTTGTCTAATGCCATGAACTCAGATTCCATAGTAGACTGGCAACACATGTTTGCCTCGAGGATTTCCATGACACGGCTGCATTACCAAGTGTGAAAACAAATCCAACCGTAGATTTGGAATCCACTATATCAGATATCCAGCATCGCTGTATCCCTCTAGAACAGCATGATATCTCTCGTAATGTAGCCCATATTTTGAAGTTTCTTATACCTCAAAACACTTACTATGGCTTTTCCAGTGGTTATGTCCTGGATTGCTAGTATATCTGCTAAGCCTATTCACAGCTTGAGCGATATCAGTTCGTGTGCAATTCGTGAGATACATCAGACTTCCGATGATCCTTGAATACTCTAATTGCGATATGCTTAAGCCAATATTCTTTGATAGAGGAAGAGTTAGGTTAGCTACTCCCAAATCTTTCATATCAAATTTGCTGGTTAACACTTTCTTGGTAAACTGTATCAACTCATGATTATTACCAATTATCAGCATATCGTCTACATAGAGACATACAACGACATATCATTCTTGAGTTGATTTGGCGTATATACACTTATCACACTCATCGGTTTTAAACCCACTTGACAACATCTCTTTGTCAATGTTCTCATGTATTGTCTAGGTGTTTGTTTTAATCCGTACAAGGATTTTACAAGTTTGCACACCTTCTGTTCTTATCCAGGAACATTAAACCCTTCTGGTTGTTCCATGTAAGTCTCTTCATCCAATTCACCATTCAAGAATAACGTCTTTACATCCTTTTGATGTATTTCAAGACCAAATATAGCTGCTATGGCTATAAACATTCTACTGATGTGATACGAATCACTGGTGGATAGGTGTCAAAGTAAACAAGGGCCTTCTTACTGTCTATAATCTTTTATGACAAACCTCGCCTTGTACTTATCTATTGATCCATCCATTTTCATCTTTCCATTTGTAGCCCAGTGGCTTACAACCTGGAGGAAGATCAACCAACTCCCAAGTATGGTTCTGTACGATTGAATCAATCTCACTGATAATCGCCTCTTTCCACAGAGGTGCCTCCAAAGAAGACATTGCTTCTTTATAGCTTTGAGGCTCATTTTCTAACAAATATGTCAGAAAATCGGATCTGACTCTTGGTCAACTTGATCACTGTCCTTGACAGTATCAACAGATCTTTTTGAGACTCTCTTATTTGTCTTTCCTTACAAGGAAATGTCTCTTCAAAAATATTACATTCCTTGACTCAATCATCACATTTGGATTGATGTCAGGAATCTCATACTTGTGTGCCAAGAATCGATATGCATTACTGTTGCAAGTATATCTGATGAATATACAGTCAACAGTTTTGGGTCATATTCCACCTTCTTAGGTTTAGGAACCATCACATTGGCAATTGGCAAGACACCCCCACATTTTCAGATATTTGTAGGAAGGTACATAACCTTTCCACAACTCATATGGTGTCTTGTCTAATCTCCTGTGAGGAAGCTTATTCAGAACGTAGTTCGCGGAAAGCAGGGTTTTCCCCCACAAGTTCTGAGGTAAGCCAGAACTAGTCAACATGGCATTCATCAATTCCTTCAACGTTCGGTTTTGCACTCAGCAATCCCATTGAGGAGAATAAGGAGCAGTGGTTTCGTGAATAATTCCGTGCACAGAACAATATTCACCGAATGATGAAACATATTCACCACCACTATCACTTCTGATTCTTTTGATTTACTTGCCAAGTTGATTTGCAACTTCGTTCTCAGTGTATAAAGCTCTTAATAGCTTCAGCTTTGCTCCTCAACAAATACACTTAACAGAATCTTGTGCTTTCATCGATAAAAGTGACAAAGTACTTTTTACCGCCTCTTATTTGCACAATATTCATGTCACACACGTCAGTGTGTACAAGTTCCAAGGGTTCAGAACTTCGTTCTATGATGTTCTATGTATTTTTGCTTCAACACATGCCTCACACTCATGTTGGCTATCAATGAAAATTTAGGTATAAGGTTCATGTTAATTAATGTACGCATTGTATCATAATTAACATGTCCTAACCTCTCATGCCATACATTTTGTGACTCAATATATAAGCAGAAGTTTCAGCTTTATTAATAGCACAATTGACAGTCATTGAAAAGGCCCTCAACGAGGTATCCTTTTCATACATAGATATCATTTTCGGTCAATACAATCTTGTCAGAAACAAATACAAACCCGAGACCGAGTTCTTCAGAATATTTGGAACATGCAAACATTCTCATATGTAAGCACCGTTCCAGATATCATTTTCAGAACCATTGTGCCTTGTCCAACCACTCTAGAGGTAGACGAGTTTCCCATTGTCAGATGATCGCCGCCATCGACCTTTCTGATACGAGGAAAACATCTTGCTATCAGCACAGATATGACGAGTAGCCCTAGTGTCTACCCATCATTCTCTCGGATTCCCAACCAAGTTGGCTTCAGTTACCACTGCTGAGAGATTCATTTCTGAAATCTCATCAGTTAACTGCTCATCTTCAGCGACATAGGCCTCATTTTTCCTGCCATTGTCCTGAGATATCTTGTTTCTGCAGTCCTTTGTCATATGACCGCTCTTTTCACAGTTGTAGCACTTCCCATTGAACTTCTTGTTCGCTTGGGAAGAATCAGCTTCATTGTTCTTTCTTTTTCTTGCTACCTTTACATCCTTAAAGATGTTGGCCTTAGACTCCATAGTCTTGTAGCTGGCCTTCTCGGACATCATGTTGTCATGTTCGATTCTCAATCAAACTCCAAGGTCTTCAAGGCTCATCTGCTTCTTTCTGTGTTGCAGATAGCCCATGAAGTCCTTCTATGATGGAGGCAACTTTTCAATTATAGCGGCAACTTGAAACATCTCACAGAGTTTCATTCCCTCATCCAGTATTTCATGAATGATCAATAGCAGTTCACCCAACTGAGACATCACCGTCCTTGAATCTACCATCTTGTAGTCCAGGAACCTACCACGACAAATTCTTTTGTCCGACATCTTCGGTTTTGTACTTCTTCTCGAGAGATTCCCAGAGAACCTTCGCAGAAGTCATGCCTTGGTACACGTTGTACAGGGTATTGTCAAGACCACCCAAAAGGTAGTTCTTGCATAAGAAGTCTCCAGACATCCAAGTCTGTTCTCGCTCTTCCTTGGCCAATTCAGATTCACCCTCCACAAGACCCGGAGGATCTTTGAGGAATTTAGCCAACTGGAGAGTTGTCAGGTAGAACAGCATTTTGCTCTGCCACTGTTTGAAATTTGCCCCACCAAATTTCTCCGACTTTTCTCTGTGAGAGACCGGTACCGTGATATTTCCGCTAGCCATTTGTAACTGGAAATCAACAAGGTTCAATCAGTCTACGAAAGACAAATTGCACAACGATCAACGAATGATGTCGTTCAAAGTGATGTACTAGGTAGTCACTTGTTGTTCTAATGGACGAAAGTTCCAATAAACACAAGTCCTTGAATTTAAACTGAAGATACTTAAGGAAAATTGAATGAACGAATATTATTCAAACACCTTTTCCAATATGATCTTTTAGCAATTCAAAACCCAGATTTACACTTTTCCAATAACACAATTAATACAATAAGTGTAGATATATATATGTCAATCAAGATTGGATGGAATTACTTGTGCAAAATTACACTTTAAATTCTCAACCAATTATGCAACAACCAATCAATTTCAACTTTATCACTATGTGAATGCTTGTGATAATTGAACAATTTAAATAACTTAAATCTATACTACCAAGATTAATGTGTTTACAGTAGATGACTAACCAAGTTAAAGTTAAATAAAAAGTTTGCTTTTATGATAATTCCAGGAAATCGCGTTAGTGTCACGTTCGTTCGTCATCGTCGAACGAGACTGTCCAGTGTGTGTGCGTTCGTGTTGCGTTTGATAACGCGTTCGAACGAAGTGTTTCCAGAGAGTTCACGTTCGTGTTGCGTTCGATAACGCGTTCGAACGGAATGATTCCAGAGAGTTCACGTTCGTATTAGCGTTCAGTACGACGGTTCGAACGTTCTAAGGTAGAAGGCTTGCGTTCGAGTTGCGTTTGAAGACGCGTTCGAACGTTCTTACGAATTTTCAGATTTTTGCCTTCGCGTGCTCGGGCGTTCGAACGCCCTACGGTTTTTTCATGCACAGTTCGTATTTTACAGAAAATATACAAACCCTAACATGCGAATTACTACCTAATAACACTAGAGCAATAAGTTCTTAAGATTGTTGTAAGTATTGTGTCATTAAACAGTAATATAACATGCAAATCAAACAGATCAACAACCAAAAGTAGGTCTAGATGCAAAAACCCTAATACCAGAAAAACTTCAAGACAAACCTGGAAATCAAGTTTACAGATTCAATCCAAGTCGAGATCTTTCTGTCCTTAAGAACTTATTGGCCCCGTCACAGATGCTCTACGGATTCAAATTGCCAACGTTCTCCCAGGATAACTTGGATACTTCTTGTTCAAGGAGCACTCCTTAACAAGTATGCGAACTCGGATTCAATGGTGGATCTCTCTCTCAAAACAAGGAAAACACAATGCCTTGAATTTGGTTAAATATTATGTATCTGTTTTCTATCTTTCATTTGGAATAAATGCCTTCTTTTATAAGGCATGGAGGGGTGCCAATAGGGCACCCCTTGGGGTGGGTTGCAACCCTCCAAGGATTGCAACCTCCCACACACCCCTTAAAAATCCCAATGATCTACCTATACATATACATATCATATTTAATGAATTAGAGGAATTTACAACATATTTGGCGGCAATACATAATAAAAATTAATCATTGATCTTCAAATAGAGATGGAAGAAAAACCCCAAACCGATCCAGCCTATCCAATTTCGGCCCAGTCTAAGGGAAAAATTTTAATTTTCGATCTCGGGCTGGACTTAGGTAAAAAAGCTTGAATCCGTTTTTTATAGATAAAAAATATTTTTTTAAAGATAAAAAATATTTTTTAATTATATAAATTAATTTTTAATTTCACTCTAAATATATACATTATAACTAAAATTTTAAGGTACAATCCAAAAAACACTAAACATATTGATATTCTTAATTTTTTTTTTCATTTTGAAGTATTAAAAAAATAAAATAAAAATTAAATATTTTATTTTAAAAAATAAAAAAATATCAATTTCTATAAATTAAAGGAGTGGAGGAATGCTAATTTCACTAAAGCATCGGATCAAAATTTACACACATTAAGTGGAAATTTATCACAATGATAAAATGACGCCGTCTGTGGGGATCGAACCCACGACCACGTGGTTAAAAGCCACGCGCTCTACCACTGAGCTAAGACGGCAATACACTTGTACGTACAAATAAATAATTATATAATTAATTAAAGACAAAATAGTTGGTTCACCACAGTACTAGTGTGCCAAGGACAAGGACCTTTGAAGTTTGATGGGTAAAACAATATTTGCCGATGAATGTTTTCATGCCAAACAAAATACTTTGTTTGATTTTAATTCTCATTCAAATAATTACAAATAATTACTTTCATTTTAAACTGCACCCCTTTCAAACACGTTGATAGCAAATAATTGCTTTCATATTATTACTTGTATACGTGAATCATGCAGTTTTTGTGTATCTGTTGTAATTCATACAAACATGCATATTAGATAATACTCCTGCATAATCTTTAAACAAATGTAGAGACATCAATCATGTACTTAATCAACATTAACTAAAAGTTAGAAAAAACCTAAAAATCTGTAGATGAATGTAAATCAAACCCAAGTCGAGTTTTTACTATTTTCTTAAGAATTTATTAGTCTCGTCTAAGTACACTACAGATCTAGTAGCTAACATTCTCTCGAGATTCTTGGTTACTTATTGATTAAGGGACACTCATTTAACTCAAGAACACGAACTTGAAAATGGTGGAAACTCTTTAAACTTAGACTCAGTGTTCTAAAATGCCCTAGGCGCTAGTCGGGGCCTAGACAGTTAATCGAAAATTGAGAATTTCTATAATTAGACTCACCAGTGACTCCTGATTTTGGTCATGACCGTTTTTCGTTATGACAGCTTTGGCACGTTCACAAGGAGGTGTATCAAGGCTTCACTTGCCAATGACAAACTTAAGCTACCGATATAGTCATGACAGCTTTGGCACGTTCATGATTTTTACTTTCACTTGAATTTCTAGTATCAATATACATCCGGCATGGATAACATTTTATCAACTACACCCTCACTGCTTTGGCACGATCTCGGATGCAGCCATAGAAAGTTACCCAAAAATCGTATTGACAAGACGGACCAAGAAACATGCATCCAATACACGTTAATTTACCGCCTTAATTTAAGCGGGGATATACCTCAATGAAGCATTGCTCCACATCAAATGCAGAATTTTAATCTAAATTATTTTCTAAACAACCCAATTCTACATTAGAAACATAACTCAATTTAACCATTAAATTTCTGTTACATTTCCGTTAGCATATAACTGAAAAGTCAAGAAACATATATAGATTATATGCATGTGTGAACATTAAAATTGGATTAAATATCAAATATCAGGCATGAATAATGTAATGGATGAATCATCAGACTTGCTCTGATACCATTTTTGTTGGGGTTTCGGGCGATGAGCACAACGGAAGCGTTGTTCGGGCGAAATCGTAATTTAAAATTTTTTAAATTACCGAATAAATTATTCAATATCTAATATGAATAATTTATTCATATTTCACCTAAACCTATTTATTCGACATCAAATAGTGACATAAATATAAAGGAAACGTCGCGAAACTTTTACAAAAATATTTTTTCGTAAAATCACGCAAAACATGTTTTTGACCGAACCGGCCACCCGACACTTATGGAGATTGCCTAGGTCAGCCCCAATAGTGTTAGGGCAGTTCATGGGCTGCCCGAACAGTGATAAATTCACTGTTTGGATAGCTGTCACCCAATTGGTTCAAAAGTCACCCGGTAACGCCATTTTTGGCCGTTTTCGCTTATTTCAACTCAGAAATAATTTTCGGCAATTGTTCCAACACCCAAAACATTCAAAAAATACATTTTTCATCAAAAAAATCAGCAAGATTCCAGATATGATCCAGAAACCATTTTTTGTCAAATATTATGATTTAAATCCAATTTTCAAGATTAATCCAATTAATCCACAACACCAATCAAAGTCACCACACATGAAGCACCCAAAATAATTCTAGGTGTTTTTTTTTTTGGAAACGATGGAAACTCCGCCACCAAACCACCCATTCTGGGCCGCGGCACAGGTAAAATCACCGGCTGTCCCAAACTCTTACAAGAAGTGCACCCCCTGAATTCGAACCCAGAACCTCAAGGTGAGATGCTGGACCCTACACCACCAAGAGTGTTCATAACACTTTAGAATGGAAACATGTCATCAAATGAATAAATTGGACAATAATTTCATCCAAATACACTTCACACATGCATCAACACTTCCAATTCATTCACCACAACCAAAAGCCCCAAATTTAAGAAACAAAAGGAACCCTAGAACCATTCTAAGAATTCAAGAAAAATATGAAATTAATTTCTAAGCTTAGGGTTGTAGAAGATTACCTTTAATCATTTTGATTTCCTAAGCTTTTCTTGAATTTTCCTTTATTTCTTCATGGTTTGATCAAAACAAATCCTAGGGCTTTTTTTTTTCCTCACAAGTTTCAGCCATGGATAATGATAGATGGAGAAGACAAAATTTTTCAATTAAAAATTCTCTTTGCCAACATTATAAAGTCGTTTTGGTTAATTTGGCCTTTTTAATTTCATTAAATTAAAAAAGAAAATACGATAAGCTTTAGTTGGACAGATCAAATTTGAACATTTAAGCTTAACAAAGTCATGCCATTTGAACCAATAATAATTAGACAAATTTCATAACATTTATGAAAAAAATTTATTAATTAATCATTTAAAAATTTAACAATTAAATATTCAAATAATCAATTAATATGAGTCTCCCGAGACTCATGGTTCATTGGGATAAACCATCAGACCAAGTCACGATATACGACATATACTGGTCTCAACAGATTTTACTAACCGACCCGTGTTAGTAAATCTTGACCAGGAAATTTATTTAAGGATATACATCTTATAGTGCTCTTCCCAATGTCAATTAAAAACTACGTTGTAACTGCGCACTACATTGTAAATCCTAGGGTCTTTGTCTATTATACACATATCACTAAACCAAATTTAGTTTCAATCTAATCGTAATTGAATATCCAATGATAATTAGATCAAATACGTATATAAAAGACAAGAGGTGCTATCCTCAAATAAGTAATATTATGGAAAACATAATTGTTCGTATTTATGAATCAGACATAAATATGATCCGGATTGACACTTTGAGCACCTGATGAGTGGTATTTATATCACTATTTCCCACTCATTTAACCAAATATTTTGTATAGTTTCTCAGGTTTTGTGAACATTTTGATGTGTTTTGTGTTATTTTGTAGATAAATAAAGTTTCAGGACATTCTGGAGGTGATTTGGGCCAAAACAGTGAAAATTGGACGAAAAGGGCATTTCTGTAAATTCCTGCGTCGCGACGCCAAGAACTTCAGCGTCGCGACGTCTAACGTGCGCCGAACATTGTTAACGTGCGACGGGTCCACAAATCAGAATCTGAGAAAAGTTTGACTTTGCTAAAAGTGCCGTGCCACGTGTCACCATCACAGCCGATCTGCTAACATGCGCCGTTCCACGTGTCAGCATCCTACGGTGCTGACAGTCATCATCGCCACGTGTGCCACATGGCATCCTACGTGTCTCCATGTCATCAGCCATGTCAGCAAGTCAACAAGTCAACCTTGCCACGTGTCCGTGCCACATCATCATCATCCAATCAAGAAGTGACACGTGTCGCAATCCTACGGTGTCGACCGTCTCTTTCCCACGTGTCGCCACGTCATCACCATGTCACCGCCACATCATCGCCACGTCAGCATCACATCATTGAGTATCTAATCCTAATCTGAAACGTGGCGGATAAGGATCTCAGCGACCAATCAGAAGCCGCCACGTGTCACAATAATTGAAGCCTAACCACCCTCGCCACGTGTCACCTTATCAGTGAAAATTCGGGGTTATCCTAAGTTCTGACCCTATGCGGAATTATAAACAATAAGCAGGACAAGTCCTGTTACTGCTACTATGGAATTGCAACAGGCAAATTAAAATCAATCACACAAATTCAACACAATAATTTTGGTGACGAAGTGGAAAACTCTTCCGAGTAAAAAACCACTCCGGGTATAGGCTACCACCCGAATCCACTATATCGAGAAAAACTTACAGCGATCCACGGTTTTCTTCAGAACCTCTGAAGTCTCTGAGTAGATTGTATCACCTCTGAACGCCGTAACTCCGACTACCAAAACTCCTCCTAATAACTCTAAAGGATTAGGGATTTTGGGTTATGTTGTGTTGAAGGGTTTAACAAAGAAGGATTCTCACCATTAATAGAGAAGACAAGAATATGATGAAGTCTTCAATGGTGGAATCAAAGAGAATTGAAAGCTTTGAGAGATTTGGCTCAAAGGAAAAGTGTTTCAGCCTCTATCAACTCTTAGGGAATGGCGGCTAAGTGTTATATTTATAGGTAGGGTGAAAACCTAGGGTTTTGCAGGCCAAAAACGCGTTCAGATCGCAGTCGGGTTCGAACGCTTACTAGAACGCTACCGAACGCGCCGCTTTCTGTGAAGACTCGTTCGACGTCAATCGAACGCACACGAACGTGAGCTCTCTGGAATGCTCCCGTTCGAACCCCACAAGAACGTGCCTCGAACGTTGCTCTCTGGAATGTGCCCGTTCGAACCCAATAGAGAACGTGACACTAACGCCACCGTTCGAACACTGCAACGAACGCAACCACGAACGTATGTCTGATGCACAGCAGCCCGAAACCAGTCCAATTGCACAAAGATCTTTATGAAAGATTACAACTCAATTGAACTTGTTTTGTCACGATACATGCCAATAAAAAAGGTGCTAACAATCTCCCCTTTTGGCTTTCCGTGACAAAACACTACCTAATACAAAGACTACGATAATAGACCCAAAAAGCAAATAGTCAACTGTCAACCATCAAAAAGTGACTTATTACAAATGGACTCGATCTAACACCTAACAAAGTAGTCTTGAAAGTAATGCCACCGCAGCAACATACCTGCTACCTGAAATATCCACAAACAACAATATACCGGTAAAAGCATTGGGATAATCAAGTAAAACATAAAGCAGGTAAAAATCTCATGCATGTACAAGTAGAAATCCCTCTCCCCCTTAATCTTAACTCCCCTTAAAACGGAGATATCTAAAGGATATTCTACGACTCCCTCATATATATTAAGGCTTTCCCCCCCTTAATATATTACTCCTCCCCCTTTTTGTCACGAAATGACAAAGGGTAAAAGAAACAGGAAAAATAACAGGAGAACAGGAGAAAACACATGCAAGAGCATAAACAACCAGGAATTACTCCCCCTCACTAACAGGCACATAAAGTTAGCAAAATAAAACGGAAGTAAATCAAACTCAGAAAGGTGCACAAGAAAGAAGAAGAAAAATTTGGTATGCAATAACATGAAGCACACACAGACACATACTGAGATAAATAAAAATCCTGTCAAAAACTGACTGAAACAGCATTTCAAGCTGATACAATGATACCCAGTCAGTATTCAGCTGTTTATGACATGAAATAATATGCAGCATTTTAAAAGTGGCTAAATACAACACTTATGCATATGACATAAACACCAAAGCATAGAAAGCACTTGCGTGAAAAAAAGTGGTCACAACAATCAAGGCTTAAGACCTTATTTTATGACTGGACACAGCCAAAGAAATCCATCTCTAAACAAACCAGTCCACACAAATATGTGTTCAAACCCAGCACCACTAGGACCTGAAAATAAGCACATTGGTTGCATGCTATATTATTTACCCCAGAAATATCATGAGCTCATATTTAATAACTCTTTCGAGTGAAGGGTTTTTGCCCTTATCTTTTTTAATTTGGCCATTTTGGCTCTTTTGCACTTGAGTCTCATTGTTCTTTTTAAATATATTTCTTTTTACTTTTACAAGGGATAGCAAGGTCAACTAGTCAAAGGTCACACTATTAAGCAAACAAAGCATTAAAGAGATTAGATTGCCATTCCAAAAACTCATACATGCGACCAAGCCTTGACAAAATAAAAACGTGTATGTGAAAGTGGCAAGCACAATATACCAAAGGTTTTTATCACACACACTCATGTATATAGAGCATCAAGAAAAATAAAAGCATATCATACATGCATAATCATATATCCTACATACCAGGATCACATGCATAAGCTTTTCATGCTCTAACAAGCCAGGGAAAAAAAAAATTTGTCTTTTTCATTTCTATTTTTTTTGAATTTTTTTCAGATTTTAACAAATAAAAAATAAAGACACAAATAGGCTTAAAACATCCAATGGTACGTGGAGTTGTATCCCGAGTGCAGATCATACTACCGTCCATTCGGAATCGGCTATGAAATTTATGTTCGGGTTTCCATCCTATATACCAAGGGATATAACAAAAACAAGACACACCACACACCCATATGCTGTGAAAATAAACAACGTGTAAAAACATAAAACACACGCACACACACATGCAATGGGAAAATAAAAATGCATCTTTTAAGCAGAGTTACACCGAGGTGCACTCTCATCATGTCCATCAGGACACGCAGAAGAAGATAGGAATTCATCTTGCTTCTTCACCCAAACCTTTCTAGGAACCTCATCCACTTGAGAATCCTAGTCAACAAATTAAGTTTCTCACTAGAAATTTTGTCTGTTTTGTTAGTGCAGAAACTTGAGAAGCTAGATTTGAAGAGTCAAATCTAGGTGACACCTTTTAGGCCTCTTCTTTTGCTTGTGAAGCATGAAGCACTTAGGCCTAATGTGTCCGGCCTTGCCACAATGATGGCACACAGGCACAAACCTCGGATGAGAGCGAGGTTTACCCACAATACCTCTAGATTGAGGTTGGGAAACATGACGAGGAATAACAGGAGGAAAAACATGACTACACACAACATGCTTCTTACCTAAGTCATGTTTAGCTGTTACAGGCACAACTTTGGAAGAAGAAGCCTTATCACAGTTAGGCTCAGAAATAATTCCTAACATACGGTCCCTTTTTATTCTCACTAGAAAATACAGACAATTGGTTCTAGTATCTTCAAGTTCAGTCTCTAAGCTAGGACCTTATCAATTAGACCCCATTCCTCTCCTCCAGGTCATCAAGCATCAAAAGACTTTGCTCAAATTTGGCTTGAGCTTCATTCTTTTCTAGCTCAACAGCTTTCAGCTTTTATTGACCTCTATGTTAGTCTTCTTAATAGCTAAACTCTCATTAAACAGTTCAACATAAGCTATCTGAAGACTTTCCTCATCTACAGACTCATCAAGAGAGACTTCTGAATCATCATCATTAACCACAATCTCTCTCTCACCAGTCACACTAGCAGTAAATGCAATAAAATTTTTCTTGCCTTTAGGAGACTCATCAGAAGTATAACCACCTTCTGAATCACTAGGAGAGGCAGCCATGGCTTTCTTGCCTTTAGCTCTGAGATATGTAGGGCACTCTGGTCGAATATGCCCATAGCCTTCACACTCATGGCATTGGACATCACGGGATCTACTACCCCTATCCTCTCTAGACTCTTTTCTGCTATGCCTACTTTCTCTAGGCATAACCTCCCTATCTCTATTACTGCTATGACCACTCTTCTTAAGTTTAAGAAATTTCTTAAACTTCTTTGCAAACAAGGCCAAATCATGATCCTTGATGGTATCATAATCACAAACTAAACGAATCATGTACAATTTCCTTAGCGATTTTCATCGCAAACTTTTTGGCTCTCTAAAACCAGGAAGCTTTTTCTCATAAACCTGCAGCTTTCCTACGAGTTCATCTAAATTAAGCTGATCGAGGTCATTCTTTCCTCGATGGCGGTGATTTTGGGTAGGAACTTATCAGGTAGGGATCTCAGGATTTTCCTAACTATCCTATCTGGTAGGATAGTCTCACCTAGGTTAAAACTAGAGTTAACAATATCGTTAATCTCAGCATAAAACTCATCAAAGGTCTCATCTTCTTTCATTCTGGCGACCTCAAACCTAGTAGCTAAATCCTGGAGTCTATTATTTTTAACAGACAATGTGCCCTCATGCACAGTCTGCAGGATGTCCCAAGCATCCTTGGCTATCTCACACATTGAGATTCTCCTAAACTCAGCAGAACACACAGCACCATGTATGGCATTAACAACCTTGCTGTTCCTATTGCTAGCATCAAATTCGTCTTTGGTCCAGGTCAATTTATCTTTAGGGGAAGAAACTCCATCAACAATAACAACGGGAGGTTTCCACCCGTGTTCAATAGTCATCCAGACCCTCTCATCTAAGGACTTAAGGAACGATCTCATGCGAACCTTCCAATGCAAATATTCCGTGCCATAAAAAAATGGCGGACAATTTAAGGGTTGACTACGCTCCATAGCTAATGGGTCAATGATCGAGTTCAGGCTCTGATACCAATTGAAAATTCGGGGTTATCCTAAGTTCTGACCCTATGCGGAATTATAAACAATAAGCAGGACAAGTCCTGTTACTCTACTATGGAATTGCAACAGGCAAATTAACAGGCAACCACAATAACAAATAAATAAATATGCTGCAAATATAAAAACAATAACGATAAATAAAGCAGCAAATAAAATCAATCACACAAAATTCAACACAATAATTTTGGTGACGAAGTGGAAAACTCTTCCGAGTAAAAAACCACTCCGGGTATAGGCTACCACCCGAATCCACTATATCGAGAAAAACTTACAGCGATGGTCAAGACCTATGGTGGCAACTCCACCGACTCAAGTACCTCTATACTGCAAGAACTCAAGGAACTCCTCAAGCCCGCGACCCACGGTTTTCTTCAGAACCTCTGAAGTCTCTGAGTAGATTGTATCACCTCTGAATGCCGGAACTCCGACTACCAAACTTCCTCCTAAGAACTCTAAAGGATTAGGGATTTTGGGTTATGTTGTGTTGAAGGTTTAACAAAGAAGGATTCTCACCATTAATAGAGAAGACAAGAAGATGATGAAGTCTTCAATGGTGGAATCAAAGAGAATTGAAAGCTTTGAGAGATTTGGCTCAAAGGAAAAGTGTTTCAGCTCTATCAACTCTTAGGGGAATGGCGGCTAAGTGTTATATTTATAGGTAGGGTGAAAACCTAGGGTTTTGCAGGCCAAAAACGCGTTCAGATCGCAGTCGGGTTCGAACGCTTACTAGAACGCTACACGAACGCGCCCTTTCTGTGAAGACTCGTTCGAACGTCAATCGAACGCACAACGAACGTGAGCTCTCTGGAATGCTCCCGTTCGAACTCCACAAGAACGTGCCTCGAACGTTTGCTCTCTGGAATGTGCCCGTCCGAACCCAATAGAGAACGTGACACTAACGCCAGCCGTTCGAACACTGCAACGAACGCACCACGAACGTATGTCTGATGCACAACAGCCAGAAACCAGTCCAATTGCACAAAGATCTTCATGAAAGATTACAACTCAATTGAACTTGTTTTGTCACGGATACATGCCAATAAAAAAGGTGCTAACAATCTCCCCCTTTGGCTTTCCGTGACAAAAAACACTACCTAATACAAAGACTACGGTAATAGACCCAAAAAGCAAATAGTCAACTGTCAACCATCAAAACAGTGACTTATACAAATGGAATCGATCTAACACCTAACAAAGTAGTCTTGAAAGTAATGCCACCGCAGCAACATACCTGCTACCTGAAATATACAAAACAAACCCAATTACCGTGAAAAGCATTGGGATAATCAAGTAAACACATAAGCATGTAAAAATCTCATGCATGTACAAGTAGAAATCCCTCTCCCTCTTAATCTTAACTCCCCTTAAAACGGAGATATCTAAAGGATATTCTACGACTCCCTCATATATATTAAGGCTATCCCCCTTAATATATTACTCTCCCCCTTTTTGTCACGAAATGACAAAGGGTAAAAGAAACAGGAAAAATAACAGGAGAACAGGAGAAAACACATGCAAGAGCATAAACAACCAGGAATTACTCCCCCTCACTAACAGGCACATAAAGTTAGCAAAAAGAATCACAAGTTTATATATTATTTTATGGGAGATATCTAAAATATTAAATAGTAAAAGTAATTCCTTTTACCTTAACATTTTATTTTATTTTACTTTTCAGCTTTTACTTTATGTCTTTTACTTTTCTGTATTTTTACTTTATGTCTTTTACTTTTAAGTTCTTACTAGCCCTAGTTATGTGTTAGTTTTCTGGGGTTGTGATGAATTCTAATATCACCGGTTTATAAGGAGTTATTTTATAGTTTGGGTAATTTAAAGGTTTACTTATTAAGTCTTAAGCTTAATGCTTCTTGTTGTCTGATCACCAATAAGATTGATGTGGTAAATCTAAAATGAACTAGACATAGAGATTTTAGGTTTCAGCCTTAGACTTAATAGTCCACGATCTTCCTTGAGGATAGATAACCCTTTAATAGATTTCCTTACAGGATATGAATATACCTGTCGGGGGGTGGGGTAGCCATAATTGGAACTTAAACTCAATGAATCCAGATAATTTGGTTGACATAGACATATGGTTCAATTAGATTAAACTGGGTATTTGTGTCTGACCATCGACAAAGGCTTACACATAATTTAGTGTTTCAAGGTTAGTAAACTAATTTATTACACAACATAAAATAACCACTTCATCTTTAAAATGATATTAGAATGATTCACAACCCTAGATCTTTGTGTCTTTTGTTATTTTCCTTAGTATTTTCTTTTATCTTTTTATTTATTTACTTATTGTGCAAAACCACATTCAACCAATCAAACAATTATTCTCTTCTCCATTTAATTAGATATTTGTAAATAAATAGATTCAAAATTAATAACAATAGTAGGAATTAAGTCCTCGTGGGATCGATATTTTTATACTACTTGAACGATACGTGCGCTTGCGTTATACGTGTGTGTTTACGCCGGTCAGCACCAACCCTAACAGCTTGTCCCATTATGAACTTGACGATATACGTGATTGCCTGTATAAAAGTTCATGATCGTGATGTGCATGTGTATGAGCATTGGTTGATGATTTGGTATGTGTTGTACTTTACATATGTAAGTATTGGTGCATAAAACATTTTCAGACATGTATGATCGTTGAGTGAATGATTTGAAGGTCGGTATTAGTTATGTTTCCTGAATTCGTACAGGCATGCATATGTATATATGATATGTTTTCGTATATGTGTATGTGTATTTATGTGAATGTAACTTGAGGTTTGAACGTTCGAAAAAGTTTGGATATAAGGGTTCTGATTCGAATAATGTACGTTTATGAGTATGTAACTTGGATGTCAATTGTTTTAAAGGTTAGTCGTATAAAGGATTAATAATTGTCCTATTTTTAGAAGAAAATTTTACGACTTTCTGATTTGATGATATTTCAAATATTTTGAGATATAATAGTTTTGTTTAATTTTTGGTTTTGTATCAAGAAAGCCTTATGAGCTTAGTTTTTAGTTCAAAATATGCATGTGTTTTCGCAAGACCTTATGTTTAAAAGGGGTAAATAACAGTACGAGGTTCAAAAGTTTTCCGATAAATAATTGAATATATTTTAATTGGAAGTTATTCTTGCTTCTTATAATGTGTGCGACTACTTACTGAGTTTTAAAACTCACACCACACCAGTTTGCTAGTTTTACAAGATGGGCAACCTGATCGGTCGGCCATCAAGCTTTGGATATTGATACTTGAGACCAGGAATCACCCAAGTTGCAATCTCCCGCTAAATATCATGGGAAAAGAAATTGTGTATAGATGTCTGTACGTCCAGCATATATTATGGACAGTGCAATGCATATGTTTTATATGTGTAAGTAATAGATTTGAGTGGTGTGTGTAATTGTGGGCGTGAAGCCCTTGGGTTTTCAGATTTTTCATATTTTAGGTCGGACCAAATGTCCATTTTGTATAACAGATTTAATACATGTTGTTTTGATGTCGAAGTGTATTCCTGGTTGTCAAACTTTATGGCTTATCATGTCCGTTTTCTGTTGGATTTGAGGCTCAGAGAGACGGGTTACTCCTGTCTCATGCTGGTAATGTCCTGTCTCTGGCGAGATGTTACATATATTGCCTCGTAGTGGTATTTGATCATGTGAAGCCATGTTGCAGTGCACATTATAAACTTAAATGTCCATATGGTGGCATTTGATCATTTGGAGCCCTGTTGCGGCGCTTATTATAGACATACATCCCCCAATTGTGGCATTTAATCATGTGGAGCCTTGTTGCGACACATATTATTAACCTATATTGTCACATTGTGGCATTTGTCATGTGGTCCCGTTGTGGCATTAATGCCACTTTGTGTGCCATTTCATTAACGTGATTTTATTTAAAATGATTAATCATTGTTGATGATGCATATTTTGGATTATATTGTGAATATATATAAATTTAAATTTCATATAAACACACACACACACACACACACATATATATATATATATATATATATATATATAACCATGCAAGATTTTTGTAAAACCAATTAATGTGAGTTATTTAATCCCTATTGAGCCCATAGTTTTGCTCACCCCTTAATATCAATCATCTAGGTAGGACTTGGGATGATTTGGAGAGTGGGGAGCGTGGTGGATTCCTTGAGGACTTTGGATCGTGTTGAGTGAACTCTCTTCCCAATCGATGTTGATACATTTTCGAAGGTATTAGACTGGTATTTTAAATTACCAAACTATAAAACTATTAGATGATGCATATCGAAAGTCAGACCATTATTTGATCGAGACAGGTGATCACATTTAATTATGAGAATGTTTTAAATATTTTTTTTTTACATGATTGTATATTTTTTTTTTCAAGTCCTCAAGGTATATTTTGACTATTTGACTGATTTCCTTTAACTTTTAACTTTTGACTATTTGACTAATTTGTGAATTAGTTTTGTTTTGTGTTATTTACTTAAATGTTATTGACCCAGGTTTTAGGTCGTGACAATAGGAGAAGTAATAATATTGTATAGTAATTTGATCTTGAATTGTGTTTAGGGTTTAAAGTCTCAAGTTCAATTTGTGAGGGGTCATTTTGTCCAAAATTTTTGTTGTTAGTCAATAAAAATATTTTTTAAAATTTCAATTAATTTTAAGAATGAGAAGATTAGGGGTGGTAATTTGGGTCAGGATTCGTTTATTCGTTCGATTCGATTCGCTTTAAGGGAATACATGTTTGAAAAAATGGATTCGTTTAATAAATGAGTCAATTCGATTCGATTCGTTTATTAAACAAATCGAATACGGATTTAAGCTCATTGATTCCTTTATTCGTTTAAGATTCGTTTTATTATTTTATTTCACTAATTACTGTTATTTTTCATTAATATACGAGAAATTATGGCTAATATCATAAAAAAAATAATATTTTCGATATTTGGTGGAATATTTTTAGTAAATATATTAATTACATATTTTATATGTATATATTTATGAAGAATTAATGTAAATCAATTATGATAATTATGTTATTGAATAATATCATGACTGAACGAATATTTGTATTCGATTCTTTTAATAAACGAATCGAATACGAATCCATCATATTTTGATTCGATTCGTTCAAGATTCTATACAAATTTTATTCGTTGATTCGTTTTGCCACCCCTAAGAAAAATTAATCGGTGATTTTTGTAATTTTCCAAAACGAGAAGCACATCGCTTTCCGTCACCTCATGTAGGCCAAATACACTCTTCCACTTGCACAAAAATTCTTTTTGATTTGTCGCCCCGTAGGTATTAAAATATTAATATTTTGCATTAATCAAGCAGAAAGGTAGTTCTTCATCATCAGTTTCATTTGTTCAAAAAAAAAAAAAATCTAGTCATAATAATTTTGCTTTCTCAATCTGTGATTTTAACCAAATTAAAGCATGGCAGCACCATATTTGTTAACATATGGCTTTCATCTTTTGCTTCTCACTAACGTTGTTGCATCAAGCCAAGTCATTAGAAACCTGCCTGGTTTTGATGGTGATCTCCCATTCAAACTTGAAACTGGGTCAGTTTTATAATTTCTTCTCCCCATGCCGATTTTAAAATACAGATTTGAAGCTAGCTACCGTGTGCTGTTTAGAACTTCTAATTTAACACTTATGTATTTTTTTGTAGGTATATTGGAGTGGGTGAGTTGAATGATGTGCAGCTGTTCTACTACTTCATAGAATCCGAGAGGAGTCCAGAAGATGATCCTCTTGTGCTTTGGCTCACCGGAGGTCCTGGTTGTTCTGCCTTTTCTGGCCTTGTCTATGAAATTGGTATTTTTTTTCTTTATTCTTCTTTAATTTACTAAATTTTTATTATTTTGGAGACATACATAGGGATGGTAAAAATTTCCGGAGGATAGAGCCTGTGAGGTCCGGTATTTCAATGACCGATAATGAGATAATTTTTTATATTCGATAGTTAGACAGGTCGGGTATGACCATGAGTATGTAGATCCCTTAAAATATAAGTAAAATCCTCATGTGAACGGGGTCTGCGAGGATCCGATACATTAGGGATGGATAATGATACAATTTTCATACCCGTTGATTGAACGAGATATATATAAATATTGACATCTCGGCATGTTATCATATATATATATATATATATATATATATATATATTATATTATATCATTAGAGTATTCTTTGAAAACTCTTTTTTTTTTATTTGTTAATGTATTGGAATCACATTTAACCGGATATATGTGTGTCCTCATTAGGAGATGGTATATCATGTGTCGGGTGTATATGTCATCTCTCTCACAGCAGCTGGGTCTCACACAATTGTGGGACCCAGCTGCTGTGAGAGAGATGACATATACACCCGATAACTAATTAAGTTGCAGGACAATGAGATAGTATATTTACTACGTCAGGTCGGGCTAAAAGATAACAAAAGTACATATACTATCTCATTATCCCATAAATTAATTAAATAACACAAGTTTCTATGCATTATTATTAACATTTTAATTAATGTATTGAATTTTTTTTTTCCTGTTCTTCAAAGGGATCATTAATCATATGAACAGATTTTTGTATCACCTCAAAAGAAAATTACCAATTAAAGAGCAAGTAACCTATTATTATCATCATAAAAAGCAACACATTATTTAAAATAAAAGACGTGTTTTTTCTGTGCCTTCAAGTCAATTAGATTAATTCAAATTCAAATTAATCAAAAGTACTTGGTAAAGAGAATTTCATGAAATTTTTCCTCCTGCCTGAAATTATGGAATTTTTTGAAAACTATAAATTTTTAATTTTAATCAAGTAATGGGAATAAAGAATAATTGCTATCGCTGTCTCTGCGCAAGAAAAATCTTTGAATCTGGCTAAACTCGAGATACGTAGTTTGTCTTTAGCAAGAGGATGGCTTTCTAAATTTATTTTTTATTCCCTCATTTGTCAAAAAAATCAAATCTGAATGGTAAAATAAATAAATTTATTTGAAAACTACTCCACGACTATAATAATGCTATATTTATATAGTTATGATACATAATATAATATATATATATATATATATATTAAATAATCTATTATTAAATAATCTATTATTAATTATTATTTAACATATGACAAGTATTATTGAAAATAATTAATATTAGATATACATCTAGATAACATACTGAAAACACTCGAGACATAAGCATACAATTTTGAATTTTTTGATTTTTTATATGCACACCCTAGGCATAGGCATAAAATAAAGTATAAGCAGACAAATATATAAAGTAGATTAATAAGTCATTCTTTTAGACTTTTAGTTATAAAAAAAAAAAAAAAATTTGATGGATTAGCTTTGATAGAGATATGAAGTGATCTTTCAGACTGGGTCCTACGAAAAATTATCTCTGAATCATCTTAGGTTTGGAAAAAAACATATATAGTTATTGTGTATTTATGATAATGATACTACAGTGTATTTTTGACAATGATACTACACCATTCTTAATTTGTGTTTGGTTTTGATGAATCGCTTCTCGTTAAAGATGTTAAATGAATAATGACGTTAAAAAAAATATTTTTATAAAATCACTATATTATAGTGGTTTTTTAATACAAAATTGAAAAGTTAGAAAGTATAGTGACATTATCAAAATTCCTTGATAGTGTAGAGATAATCCAAAAAAAATTTTAAAAAAAAAATTAATTTTAATAATTTTTAATTTAATAATAATTCATATAATTATATATATAATAAATTCAGATTATTAAATTAAAAACACACAAAATTTAATATCCCAAATCTCTCATTTTGTGGTATCGTGAGGACTATACTAGTGATGTTATTTCTAATTGCTATGCGTGGCAAACCTGTTGCTGATGGAGTGAGAGAGCTGCGACAGACGTGCGTGTGGTGAGGGAGCTCGATGTGGAGTGGTGGGGTGGGGTGCATGGATGATTTCCCTAATATTAATATGCATATGTTCTCCTTCTCTCTCTAAAAACGGATACAATATCAAGTAAAATAACATTTATATTAAAATAAATTAAAATAGATGTAATGAATAAAATCATATAAATTATTTTAAAAAAATGGTAAGAGGATTAGGAATGCTGAAGTTGATTTTCTATATTCCTACCTTTGATCTGACCTCAAGTGGCAAGCAATGTTAGAAAAATCGATATCCGGTGTGAGGTGATTTCTAATTTGAGACGAAGCGGATAGTCTCGAGGCAGTCGAGGTGACAACCTCAATCTTAGCACATAAAATAATTTAAAATATATAATAATAACATAAATGCATTGTTGTGAATAAACACACAATAATAGAGGATAATTTGAGAGAAAATTCTTCTTTTATATATCCACAAAAGAATTACAAAGCTTCCAATACAAGCTTTACAAAAAACTCTCACCAATCACTCTCACTACACTTTCACACATTTAGGGATAATGATAACAATGGTTTAGGGCTCTTTTTATACTGTCAAAAACGCGTGCACTGTAGCACACGTCTTTGGCAGTTGGCAGCAAGTTGGCAAAGGGCTGGCAACACTTCACAACAACTTTCGGTGGCTTGGCTGCATGCTTGACTTCCTTGGCTGCATGCTTGACTTTGGGTTCATGCACATAACGTGCTCTACTGTCTTCAACAAATCTCCCCCTCGGTGAAGATTTCCCCAAAATCTGAGCCGACCATTAATCATCCAAACCGGATCCTCCAAAGGATCCTCCCCTGGCTGCATCTGTATGACTGCCTACGTACCCTGAGTTGGGATCAAGCCAATCGTAGTTCTCTGTATCTCCCCACTCTGACTATGTGGAGAGTTTTGTCATCCCGGCTATGGCACGACAGATTTCAAGCTTCTCCTTCGGTAAAACCTTCGTGAACATATCGGCACCGTTGTCGTCGGTGTGAATTTTCCTGAGTTCTAACAGCCTTGAGCTCAGGACGTCCCGTATCCAGTGATACCTCACATCGATATGTTTTGACCTCGAATGAAAGGTGAAATTTTTACCGAGATAGATAGCACTCTGGCTATCGCAGTACAAAATGTACTTCTCCTGCTTGAAACCCAATTCCTGGACGAATGTCTTCATCCATAGCAATTCCTTGCAAGTTTCTGTAACTGCAATGAATTCTGCCTCTGTTGTAGAGAGTGCAACACATCTCTGCAACCTAGACTGCCATGCCACAGCTCCTCCTGAGAGAGTAATTAGATACCCCGAAGTAGACTTTCGGGTATCCACATCTCCTGCCATATCTGAATCGGTGTAGCCCATCAACACTGGCTTGTCGCTGCTTCCAAAACATAACCTCATTTTGGATGTGCCTCGTAGATACCGCGTGATCCATTTGATCGCATTCCAGTGTTCCCGTCCTGGGTTTGACATAAACCGGCTGACCAATCCAACTGCGTGTGCTAAGTCTGGCCTCGTGCACACCATGGCATACATAAGACTCCCCACTGCTGAGGTGTATGGAACCTGTTTCATTTCCTCCTTCCCTGTCTCAGTAGAGGGACTCTGCTGCGTACTCAATCTAAAGTGGGTAGGAAGAGGAGTGCTAACCGCTTTAGCCTGTCCATCTGGAATCTCTGAAGTACCTTCTCGATGTACTCCTCTTGTGACAAGTATAATCTTCTGGCTTTCCGATCACGGCCGATCCTGATGCCAAGAATCTGTTTAGCTGGCCCCAAGTCTTTCATCTCAAAAGACTTACTCAGTTGCTGCTTCAAGTTATCAATCCTCGATTGATTCCTGCCAACTATCAACATATCATCTACATATAATAGTAAGATGATAAAGTCATCGTCAGAAAACTTCTGAACGAAAACGCAATGGTCTGAAGTAGTCTTCTTGTATCCCTGCTCCCCCATAACTGACTCAAACTTCACGTACCACTGTCTCGGTACCTGTTTCAAATCGTAGAGGCTTTTCCTGAGTCTGCACACAAAGTCCTCTTTCCCGCTGACTCTGAAGCCTTCTGGTTGCTCCATGTAAATTTCTTCTTCCAGATCCCCGTGAAGAAATGCGGTCTTGACATCCATCTGCTCAACTTACAGGTCGAGGCTTGCTGCTAAGCTGAGCACCACTCTGATAGATGACATCTTCACAACTGGAGAGAAGATTTCATCGAAGTCAATGTCTTTCCTCTGATTGAATCCCTTGACAACTAATCTGGCTTTGTACCGGGGTTGTGAAGTGTGCTCCTGTTGCTTCACCCTGTACACCCATTTGTTCTTCAAAGCCCGTTTGCCTCTTGGCAATTTCACCAACTCAAAAGTGTGATTGTCATGCAAAGATTTCATCTCATCTTGCATGACTTCCTCCCACTTTTCTCTGTCCTCTGTTTCCACAGCCTCCTGGTAGCTCTCGGGTTCTCCCCCGTCAGTAAGCAGCACATACTCATATGCAGAGTATTTGGTTGAAGGTCGCCTCTCTCTGTCAGACCTTCTCTGTGGAACTGTTGGTGGAACTTCTGGTACTGGTGGTTGATCATGATCATCATCTCTGGGAGCTTCATCACATGTACCCTCATGTCTGGGAACCTCATCTTCAACTCGTACTGGCACCGGTGTATGAGGTTCTGGATTCACATTTCTGTATTGCTGGGGCATTGTCTTCATCTCCTTTCTTATATCTTCTTTGGTCTGGTCTTCAATAAAGACAACATCTCGGCTTCTGACAATCTTCTTCTCCACAGGATCATAGAGTTTGTAGCCGAAATCATCCTGACCATAGCCAATAAAGACACATTGTCGCGTCTTTGCATCAAGTTTGGATCTCTCGTACTTTGGGATGTGTACATAAGCTTTGCACCCAAAGACATGTAAGTGCTCGTATGACACTTCTTTACCTGTCCAAGCTTGGTTAGGAACATTACCTTTCAGTGCGACCGCTGGGGACATGTTCAAAACATGAACTGCTGTGATGAGTGCCTCCCACCAAAATGTCTTCGGCAGCTTGGCTTGTGCCAGCAAGCTTCTGATCCTCTCGCACAAGGTTCTGCTCATCCTCTCAGCTAGGCCATTCAGCTGAGGTGTCTTCGGAGGTGTCGTTTGATGTCTGATTCCTTACGTCTTGCAGTACTGATCAAACGGACCTCTGTATTCTCCACCGTTGTCTGTTCTGATGCACTTCAGTTTCTTGCCGGTTTCTCTCTCCACCAAAGCATGAAACTCCTTGAACACTCCCAACACTTGATCTTTTCTCTTCAAGGTGTATGCCCAGATCTTCCTTGAATGATCATCAATAAATGTCACAAAATACAGTGACCCTCCGAGTGTTCGTATCTGCATCGGACCACATACATCTGAATGTATGAGATCTAGTACCTCCGGTTTCCGTTGAGGCGGGGAGCTCTGGAAGGATACTCTGTTCTGCTTTCCAGCCATGCAGTGTTCACACTTCCGTACGTGTGAGTTCTTCAATTCCGGAAGAACATTCCGCCTGCGTAGTATCTCCATCCCTGTTTGGCTCATGTGACCGTAGACCCGGCCGGCGGTTCGGTTCCGGTTCGGACCGAACCGAACCGGCCGGTTACCGGTTCCACAAGTGTGGAACCGGAACCGAACCGGTTAAATCCGGTTCGGTTACGGTTCCACACTTAAGTGGAACCGGAACCGAAAACCGAACCGGAACCGAACCTTTCGGTTCCGGTTCGGTTCGGTTAAATATATATTTTTTTTTTTTTGATTAATTAAATAAAAAAAATGAGATTAATTTAAAAAAAAAATTTTATTACATTGAAGAGCTTGAGCTTAAATTTTTAAATATTTAAGTTGCCTACGTTATCCTCCAAGGGTGAGAGGAATCAAAGCTCACGTAGTTCCATTACAAGTTTTAGTCTTTTAGACATATCCCCTTTTGTAAATTATAATTTTACAATTATCAATCATCATTATCGGTTGATCCTTCGGCTCCGGTTCCGCTTGCACTTGTTGCAGAAGCATTATCGAACAAATCTTCACAATCATCGGGGGCATCTTCTTGTTGTCTCAGATCAGCTCGAGTCCAATCATCCACACAAGCTGTTGCTTCTAGAGTGCTTGGATGTAATGAAGATCGCCTAGCTTCCAATATATTACCTCCCAAGCTGAAGGCTTGCTCAACCGCAACGGTGGAAATAGGTGCTGCCAAGATCTCTTTAGCAATAATAGATAAAACGGGATATATATTTTGATGCCGGTTTCCACCATTCAAGGATTTTAAAATTTTTACTGCATAAACTTTCATTAGAAAACTCAAAATTTGTAGATAAATAATTATCTAATTCAGGGTTATTAGTTGTCGTATCCCTAGCTTTTTTATTTCGTTGCAATAACCAACGATCCCCTGCGCTAAGTCTTGTTTGAATTACCGGTTCGCTACTACTAGATTGACCTAATGTTCCTAAGTTATATCTTACAATATAATCATTAAATAACTCAATTAAATCATTTCTTAATTTCGTCATTAATCTAGTAATGTCAATTTCATCTAATATTCCTAAATAACCATAATAAGCTTGTAAAGCACCACTCAAACCTTCTAATTTAAATCTAGGATCAAAAACCAGCATAAGATAAGTAAAGGAATTTCTCTAAAATAGTTTAACCATTTTACCTTCATAACAGTAATGGCTTCTAACAAAACAATATCATTAGGATCGTTACTGTCAACATGCTCATCGAGAGTGCCAACAATATTTAAACTCTCAAGAAGAAATAAATGTGCTGTAGGATAATAAACGCCGCTAAAAACTAAAGTAGCATCATTAAAAACTTTTAAAATATCTAAAATTTTTTCACAAATATCCCATTGACTAGGATAAAGTGTGATATTTTGAACATGTTGAGAAAAAAAACTACATAATGCATCTTTGTATTGAAATGCTTGACATAAAAGAAAATAAGTAGAATTCCAACGTGTTGGAACATCTCTTGAAAATTTAATCGGTTTTAATACCATTTATTTTACAAAACTTGGTCCATTCTCTCCTAATTTGAGAATATGACCAAATACAGTTAAGTGCCGTTTTAATTGGATCAAGGAAGGTGATAATAATTTTAGACCGTCTTGCACACATAAGTTGAGGACATGACATGTACAACGAATATGAAAAAACCGACCCCCTAAATTTGGTTGACATATTTCTTTTAAATCATTGATGGATGCAGTATTTGCAGATGCATTATCAAATCCAATTGTTAAAATTTTTTCTCCTAAACCATATTCATCAAAAATTTACCTTCATCATTCTATAAATATTATGTGCAGTATGTTGGTCATCAAAAACTCTAAATGCAATTAGTCGTTTTTGCATGGTAAATGATGCATCAATCCAATGACAAGTCACACCCATGTATGAATGTGTTTGCCAATGATCACTCCAAATATCAGAACATACAGAAATACGACCTTTCATCTCTTTAAATATTTCATTTAAAATAATTTTACCATCTTTGTATAATTTAAAAATATGACGTTTTGTTGTGTTTCGAGTCATTCTACATGCAGAAGGGTTTAAAGCATTATGCACGTAATTAGTAAAATGAAGTTTTTCACCAAAGCTTAAAGAAAGATGTGCCATACAATTAATTTCGCAAATTCCTCTCTATTTTTTGCATCAGAATATTTAAATAAATCTAAAGCACTCGTACCTCTACTTGATGATGCGTACCTGGCCATTTGAGTTGCGTCGTATCAATGCCAAATTCATTCAACCGGATGATGTTTTTCCATGTGCTTGATCATATTGCCATATCCACCTGAAAATTTGTAGATAACCCCACAATAGTTGCAAACTGCTCTTTGTGAACCATCTTCTAGGCGTTCCAAATTAAAATGAATTTTGAAAATATCCGAGGACCGAGCCTTAACTTCTCTTCTCCGTGATTGTGCACTGACACTAGGGCCGCTCTCTTGGGTTGGCATATTTGACATTATGTTCTCGGATGAGCTTGCCATTTGAATAATTGCGATGCGAATGCCGAATGTGATAACAAATTAATTAACAACTAAAATAAGAGAATTGTATTGAAGTAAGATTGAGAATAAGAGATTTATAGAAAATGAGAGAGTTGAGAAATTGGTGTGATGAAATTATGAAAATGAATCCTATTTATAGAATTTTAGAATTTTTTTGATACCAAAAATGCCCCTAAATATAACCGTTTTATTACCGTTATTAGGGGTACATTAGTAATTTTTATTTTATATAAAAAAAAAAAATTATAATTTTATTTTTTTATTTTTTTTGGCAGGGAGCCGTTTGGCAGGGAGCCAAACGGCTCCCTGCAGGCCTGCATCCCCCAACGGCTACTGCCGTTGGGGGAATAACTAATAAGGCCCCCAACGGCTACTAGCCGTTGGGGGCCTTAGGGTTCCTGTTGGAACCCTACGGTTCCAACAGGAACCCGACGGTTCCAACCGGAACCGAACGGTTCCGGTTGGAACCGTCCGAACCGGTGGAACCGTACGGTTCCACCGGTTCGGACCGTTTCGAGTTGGGGTGGAACCCCAACCGAACCGGTCCCATTCCGGTTCGGTTCCGGAACCGGAACCGGAACCGGTTGGAACCGGAATCGTCCGGTTCCAACCGGTTCGGTTCCGGTTCGGTTCCGGTTCCGAACCGGAACCGTGGCCGGGTCTATGTGACCGAGCTTTTTATGCCATAGCTCAGCTGCCTCATTATTGTTGACTGTATTTATGCTACTATTTGAAAGCTTAGCATGCATCAAATACAAGGTTGAGTCTTTCTTACCTCGTGCCACGACCATTGATCCTTTAGTGAGCTTCCAGCATCCGTCACTAAAGGTGCTGCAGAACCTTCATCATCCAGCTTGCATGTTGAGATCAGGTTTAACCGGATATCTGGGATGTGCTTGACTCCCTTCAACACTAGCCTTGTCCCGTTCTCTGTTTCAAGGCAGATGTCACCAATACCGACGGCTTTGGACTGTCTGTCATTCCCCATCCTTACAGCACCGTAGTCCCCTGGTGTGTAAGATGAAAAGAAGTCTCTGCGAGATGTGGCGTGTATGGATGCGCCACTATCTATCACCCAACTGGTCTCGTGGCTGGCAAGATTCACAACAGCTTCTTCATACATTATGCAAAATTCTTTGGAGGTTTTCTCGGTGGTAGTAGCAACTCTTTCTTGATTAGAGTCACCATCTCTCCTGGACTGCTCGTTCTTCAACTTGTAGCAATCCCTCTTCATATGGCCTTTCTTTTGCAGTGATAACACTCAATATCTATAGTTCTTGACTTACCTCGGTTCTTGTCTGATCTCCCTGGGCCTCGGCTTTTACTCATCCCCCTTCTGGTGTTCTTTTCTGTCACTAGAGCTTCTGAGGTTGAGGCTGATGCTGACTCCTGCATTCTCGTCCTCTTTTCTTCCTCGAAGATCCTGGTCTTTGCCATCTCCATAGTGACTTTCCCATCTGTGGCTGAATTTATCACCGTAGATCTGAACGTTTCCCAAGATTCTGGTAACGTATATGGAGTATTAAACCATTTACCTCATCTCCGAAGTCTATGCCCAATCCAGACAGTTCTTTCATTGTTCCGAGGAAATCGTTGATATGGTCTGCCACAGCTGTACCCTCCTGGTATTTCAAACCCATCATCTTCTTGATGTAGTACAGCTTGTTGTTTCCAGTCTTTGCTCGGAAAAGCTCCTCCAGCTTTCTCCATAAAACACGTGCATTTGTTTCTTCACTGACATGGTTGACGATACTATCGTCGATCCACTGACGAATAGTACTGCATGTTTTCTGGTGAAGATTAGCCCACTTTCCATCGGTCATTCCTTCTGGTTTCTCCTCCAGAAATACCGATCCATCATAGTCCTTCACATATAGAAGGTCTTTCATCCTTCCTCTCCATGTGAAATAATTGGTACTGGTTAACAAAACCATTTTTCCGTTGCCCCCTTCCATCACAAAAATTCTAGGCAGAATTTCAAAAAACGAACCTCACCGTTGCGTCCGAAATGGTCGAAAATGGTAGAAATGACACTTCGTTTGTCAAAATCCGACACAGGGACCAAATTACAAATTCCAGAAATTACAGGGGTCAAAGTGCAATTTCCGAAAGTTCAGGGGCCAAAGTGAATTACGGAAAAGTTCGGGGACTAAATTGCAATTTACAAAAAGTTCAGGGACTAAATTATAAATATATGAAAGTATATGGGCTAAATTGTAATTTCCAGAAAGTTAAGGGACCTATTTGAAAATTACCAGGCACCGCTGACGTGGCAGATGACTGGGCTGCTGACTGTGCAGTGACGTGGCGCTGACTAGGCGCTGACGTGGTGGGTGACTGGGCTGCTGACTGTGCGCTGACGTGGCGCTGACTGTGCGCTGATTGGACTGCTGACGTGGCAGTCGTCTTCTTCCTCTGGAGCGCGTGGGGCGCGTGAAATGCGCGTGGTGCGCGTGAAGAACGCTCTGTCTGGCGCGTGGCGCGCGTGCGGCGTCCTCAGACCTCCGTTTGATCGCCGAAAAATACCACCGTGCTCGTCTTGCCGTTAAAAGTCCGATGGTGTGCTCAAAATCGATTTTCGACAACTTTTGTCGGAATCGAATTTCCGAACCGAAACTTCGTTACTGATTTCGGGATCCCTCCGTGGAACCGTAGCTCTGATACCACTTGTTGTGAATAAACACACAATAATAGAGGATAATTTGAGAGAAAATTCTTCTTTTATATATCCACAAAAGAATTACAAAGCTTCCAATACAAGCTTTACAAAAAACTCTCACCAATCACTCTCACTACACTTTCACACATTTAGGGATAATGATAACAATGGTTTAGGGCTCTTTTTATACTGTCAAAACGCGTGCACTGTAGCACACGTCTTTGGCAGTTGGCAGCAAGTTGGCAAAGGGCTGGCAACACTTCACAACAACTTTCGGTGGCTTGGCTGCATGCTTGACTTCCTTTGCTGCATGCTTGACTTTGGGTTCATGCACATAACGTGCTCTACTGTCTTCACATGCATGAAATATTTTTAAGAAATATTTTTAAAATAATTGTTATTAATTAAATTATAAGTAATTATTTATAATTTTGTATTTAATTATTAACAATTATATTGTTATTTTGACAATTTATTTAACATATATATTGTTGTTATTATTACTATTATTATTATTATTATAGTTAATTTATTATTATTATTATTATTATTATTCTTGTTATTATTACTATCTTATTATTAATATTTTATTTTTCTTGTTATGTTATTTTATTATTAATAATTATTGATGGTGGTTTTTCACCTCTAAGAAGTCAGAATCACGAGGAAGGGCAAGAAAGAGATTTCCACTTATGGGGCTTGCACTTAATAGATGGTTCAGGGTCCTCGTGAGGATGAGAGATCAGGCAAAAAAGCCGGAAGCCCGAGGCACAGAGGCATACTCAACCTGATAAGAAGGATCATATTCGGTAGCATATGAACTTGTGAGCAGCATCAGATTGAGAGCAAACCCAGCGTCCGACCCTCGGTTTCAAACTCTGGCAGCAGACTTGGTTTCAGACCCGTAGAGCAGCCTCGACATCAGACTCGGCATTCAGAGTCTCATGTCAGCCTCTGAAATCATAATCAGCTTAGTATATCAAACCTAGTTGAGGGAATGAGAAGAAGTCAGACCAAGCACTGTGAGTCTCGGCACACCGACCCGAGGACCAAAAAAGTGACTTAGAATCATTCACCTCGGCATACCAACCAGGGACTGGGGTTGGGATAACAACATCATACACTCATGTACGGATGACATGAGCCCTACGAGGAAGTTTGGACCGTCAAAAGGCCGAGGCGATGAGAGCAGTTCAGATGTTTATCCGCTGACACACGGAACATCGTGGGATTGGTTGAAACGCAGGCTGGCCCATGAGCTAAAGCGTGTAACATAGGGTAAAAAGGTTGGAATAATGATTTTCTATTGGTAGGTATTAGTTGGGTCAGACCTACCTTTTTCAGTGATTGGGAAAGAGAGCAATGGGGGCAGAGGCAGAAAAGAACCGTCATAGGCCATCATAATGACTAAAATGGGGAGTATTCTGATTGGCCGAATGGTGGATGGTTGAGGAGAATTACAACTACAATGATGACAGTGACATGAAGTGACGTCATGAGTTGGTGTAATAATAGATATTGACGCACTATATAAAGGGGTTGAAGACTCAATTTTAGGGGGTCATTCGGTGAGTGAATTCATTAGCTATTATTTTTCCGTATTTCACCACTTGTAAAAGAAAGCTCTAAAAATCTTAGTATGAGAGAGAAGCAAAGCAGGTCGGTCTGACCCAAGCTAGTAATAAAAAGTTAATTTATTTGCATCCGTGGATGTAGGTTTGAGCCACTGTCCACCGAATCACGTTAAATCCTTTATGTTATGTGATTTCATGTTTGCCTGCTAAGTTTGCTTTCGTTCTCAACTAACCAAACAAATTCACTATTTGGGAGAGGTTTGTTCGAGGAGTGATTTTCCCGAATCTCCCATTGAATAAAAAACAAGCCATCAAAAGTTGGCCATCTGCGGGGAACGGTACGAAAAACAGCAAACACACTAAGACGATGGTAGAAGACGGAAGTCATAGGGCTTGGAGGCCTCAGTGGCAAGATGGATGGAGAGAATGAATAACAACTTGTGGATTGAAATGGAGAGGACCCAAGCCTTCCTACAGGCCATGATGGAGAGAATTTAAAAGCTGGAAGAAAGAGCGACGGGATAACAGACTCGAGTAGGGCTAGGAGTGAGCAAAACTGATTTCGGTTCCGGTTCCGCATGAAATCGGAACCTACCCCGGAAAAAATCGGTTCCTAACTAAATGGAACCGGAACCTACCCAATTAAATATGGGTACCCTATTTATCGGTTCCAATTCGGTTCCGCATAGAACTAGAACTTACCCAATTAAATAGGGTACCCTATTAATCGATTCTAATTTATTTTTTATTGTCAAACTTTGAAAATATAATTATTTCTCACACTTGAATATTACATAATATTATTGGCAACTGTCTATATAAAAATAAAACAATAAATAAAACTGCTTATTGTATAATATTTTTGACTCAATACATAATATTCTTATAGGAAGTGCTTAGGTTTAAATTAGGTTTTAATTGGGTTTAAATTAGGTTTTAATTTGGGTTATGAAATTGGGTTTTAAAACTAGTTATGAAATTGGGTCTAAATTTGGCTTTAATTTGGGTTATGAAATTGGGTGTTAATTTTGTTCCCAATTGGTTCTAAATTTG
>SKCR01048486.1:0-69893 GCA_019454045.1 Zanthoxylum bungeanum
AAATTTGTAGAAGTATAATTTTTATCTGAAGTACAACCTGAGACCAACGAACCAACGGAGGAACCTGAAGTTCAAGAAGATGAAGAACATTCATTACCCACACTTCGTAGGTCACAAAGGTATCTAGACCTTTTGAATGCTTGTATTTGATACAAGAAAATAGTCTCAATGTTCTCTTAGTTGAAGAGATTGACCCTTTTACCTATAGAGAATCGATGTTGGACATTGACTTCGTGAAGTGCAAGATGCCATGAAATCCGAGTTAGACTCAATGCATGAAAATCAAGTTTGGGACTTGGTTCCGCTTCCTGAAGGAATTATTCCTATCGGTTGTAAATGAGTTTACAAAAGGAAGTGCGAGCCTGATGGAAAGGTTGAAACCTTTAAGTCCCGACTGGTAGCTAAAGGCTACACGCAGCGACCTGGTATCGACTAGGATGAAACTTTTTCGCCAGTTGGAATGCTAAAGTCTATAAGGATTTTATTGTCTATTGCCGCTTACCATGATTACGAGATTTGGAAAATGGATGTCACAACAGATTTTCTAAATGGATTTCTTGATGACGAAATATATATGGAACAGCCGGAAGGTTTTGCATCCACCGAGAACTTGGGCATGATTTGTAAGCTTAAGAAGTCCATTTATGGACTTAAACACGCTTCACGAAGTTGGAATCTTCAATTCGACGAGATAATCAAATTGTCTAGTTTTCTCAAGAATTCAGAAAAATCTTGTGATTATAAGAAAGCCAGTGGGAGTATGGTGGTATTTTTAGTTCTTTATGTTGATGACATCCTGATCATTGGGAATGATATACGGATGATGCAAGGTGTCAAAAATTATCTTTGTGAAAATTTCTCCATGAAGGACCTGGGTGAAGCTTATTATGTCTTAGGCATAAAACTCTATAGAGATAGAGAAAGGAATCTTATTAGGTTATCCCAATCAACGTACATAGATAAGATCTTAGAAGAGTATAATTTTGGTAACTGTAAGACAGCAAACATACCGTTCAGACATGGCTTACATCTTTCAAAGAATCTGTGTCCACAAACAGAAGGTGAAATAGTAAAAGCGAGTTTAAGTGAGAAGCTGATCGTCATCAGAAACATGGCAGTGAAGTACGAAATTGAGAAGTTCAACAAGAGCAATTTTTCCATGTGGAAACTTAAAATAAAAAGCAATCTTGAGAAAAGAGAATTGCTTGGCGTTAATTGGAGAGGCCAGATGGAATGACTAATGAAAAATGGAATGATATGGGTGACAACGCTATGGGAAACTTGTATCTAGCCTTATAAGATTTTGTGTTATCCAGTGTTATAGAGAAGAAGACTGCAAAAGAGATTTGGGATGCACTTACTAAATTATACGAGGTCAAGTCACTACACAACAATAACTTTTTGAAGAGAAGACTTTACACTATTCGAATGAGTGAGTCCACATCCATGATGGATCATATCAAGAACTTGAATATAATATTTTCCCAACTTAATGTGTTGTATTATAGTATATCTACAAATGAATGTGCATATATTCTATTTCAAAGTTTACCTGATTTGTATGATTAACTTATCATCAACTTGACAAGTAATGTTGTCACTGGTAATCTAGTCTTTAACGAAGTTGTAGTTACTACTTTAGAATATGAGTCTAGGCGCAAAAATAAGAAAGACAGATCTGTTAGGGTTGGTGCTCGGAGTGCCAATCTAAATTGTATTTATGTCCGATTCATGAATACGAACAATTCTTTTTTCCATAATATTACATATTAATGGTTACACCTCTTGTTTTTATATACGTATTCGATCTAATAACGATTAGATTGAAACTAAATCTGATTCAGCGAAATATATATATTAGACAAAGACCCTATGATTTACAACGTAGTGCACAGTTACAACGTATTTTGTAATTGATATTGGGAAGGGTCACTATAAATTGTATATTCTCAAATAAAGTTTCTCGTCAATATTTACTAACACGGGTCTATTAGTAAAATCTGTTGAGACAAGTACATGTTATATATCGGGACTTGGTCCAATGGTTTCTCCCCATGAACCATGAGTCTCAGGAGACTCATATAGACGTGTAGGTGTTTATTTGATAAACATTGAACGACTTATTGAAGATTTCCTAATATATGGTACACCAACGTCAATATGAATCTTCTCGAGTCGAGTAGCATAGTGGTCCTTCGACTTGAGATACCACTGTGGATATATGAGACATCATCTACACTTTTATGACAGTCACATCACCGATCTATTTAGATCAAACCCCTGCCTGCTCGTTGGGTGTGGACTCATGCTCATGATATCCTATGAGTATCAGATAGAATCTGTCAGTCCTGTGTACAGGAAATAGGTGTCATGTACGTATTTGTGATCTAGTAAATACATGGTTGTGGTATACTTCGGAAGCGAGTTCTGAGTGTTATTTAGAGATCGTAAATTTGAAAGTCGACTATATTACACCTTAGAGATTTGACGTTCCTATCTATATCCCGGTATAATATTGATAGCCTATGACGAAGGGATTATACGTATGCAATGACCTCGACTTGCATAAATTAACAAGATTATCCATGATCATCATAATTTACGAGTGGGTGAATTATGGACATGAAATTTGATTCCATGACGGATAAACCTAAACTTATTGAGTCCTACAATGTGAAGTATACTCGTTGAGCACTTACGCAACGTGTTATGAATAATACAGATTATTCATAATACTTCATCAGATTAAATAAGTTAATTCGAATCGTTTAAGGGTTAAAAGAAAAATACATGCATAAGGGGGATTTCGATCATTTCCTAATTAATGTGTATTTATATTTAATATATGATTTTATTAAATACAAATTAATTAACTATCAAATAAGATATTTGACATATATCATAAATATATGTATTTTGATTATTTAAAGTTATGATACATATATTTAGATATTTGTATTTAAGTAATTATTTAATAATTTAATTGTTAAATAATTAAAGTAATTAAAATACAAATATCTAAAATGATATTTTATGTTAGGAAATGATTAAAGTGTAAATATTTGACTTATTTATATTTACGGTTAAAGGTAGTAATTATCAAATTTGATTTGTTAACTTTAGATTGATTTTTATTTTTGGTTAAATGAAAATTTTTCCTTAACCATTTTGTCCCCTTAATTTCGTCCATCACCAAGTATATAAGGGAAATATTTTTCCTTTGCTTGGTTAATGTTAATCTAGCCTCCAAATATCCTAAAAAGCTCTCCAAGTATTTTAGAGAAGAAAATTCCTACAAAACAAGAGCTTAAAGAAGATTAAGGTAATCTTTTGTTTTCTTTAGCTTAGAAAATTATTTTGTTATTCTTGCTTGAATTTTATGTTGCAGAGATTCTTACAAAAATTATAGAGATTCTTTACACTCTACATTTTGGCGCTTTTTGATTTGGTTGATGGATTTGGTGGTTAGATACATGTGTGAAGTAAGATTGAGTGATATTAGTTCAATTTTGTCATATGATGACTTGTTGTCATTCTAGAATGCTATGACCACTTATGTAATAACTAGAATTGTTCTTGAGTTCTTCATTGGTGGTGGCTTTGATTGGTGCAAATATTAATATGATTAATATTGAGAAAATTGGATTTGAAGTAAGAAAAATGAATATTTTGCACTCGGATCAGATCTTGAAATTCTGAAAATTTGGTGATGAAAAATATGTTATTTAAATATATTGGATGTGTATTGGGCATTGGAATAATTGCCGGAAAGTATTTCGGAGTGAAAAATATATGAAAACGACATTACCAAGTGAGTTTCGGGCTTACCGGGTAACGGCTATCCAAACAGTGAATTGGTCACTATTTATGAATTGCCCAAGTACCGTTGGGGCTGACCTGGGCAACCCCCATGTGTATTGGTTGGTCGATTCGACCACAAATACGTTTTATGCTATTTTGCGGAAAAAATACTTTCGTAAAAATTTCGTGATGTTTTATAAATTATTTATATCGTTATTTGAAATCAAATATAATATGTTTAGGTGAAATATGAATGAATTATTTATATGGGATATTGAATAATTTATTCGGTAAGTTTAAAAATTTTAAAGTTACGATTTCGCCCGAACTGCGCCCTTCCGCTGCCCATGACTCCAATAAAATTGTATCAGAGTGAGTCTGATCCTACATCCATTATATTTGTCATGCTTGATATATGATATTTAATACAATTTATTTATTTACACATGCATGTGAAATTAATTTGATTGATTTAATATTGTTTGATAATAGGAATATCCCTGTTAAATAAGGCATTAAATTGACTAGTATTAGGAATACTTGTTTCTTAGTCCGCCTTGCCAGTACGGATGCGAATGATTTCCTGATGTTGTAGTTGTACCGTGCAAAAGCTGTGCAGTTATGGCTTATGGTACTTCATTTGTGCCGATTAAACTTATATGATAAGAGACAAATTCAAGTGAAAGTGAAATCCTGAACGTGCCAAAGATGTCAGGACTACATCGGTAGCTTCAGTTTGTCATTGACAAGTGAAGCCTTGATACGCCTCTAGTGAACGTGCCAAAGCTGTCACACCGAGAAACGATCAGGACCAAAATTAGGAGTCACAGTGAGTGTGATTGACAATGAGTTATCTACCTGTGAATATACGTAAGCGAGAACTTGCCAAATCTGTGAGTCACGATATATTCATGGGGTCCACTTCCCATTGTGAAATTCATTTTAAATATTGAATTCTCATTTTCCGTTGGGGATTACGGTATTATTTAAAGTAGTGAGAGGCACTGGTGGGTTAAAAATCTATAACTAAGGCAGTGTGTAATATTATGAATATTGCCGCTTATGTTTTTTCCTTATTCTATTGTGTTGATAGAACTATAAATTTTAATCTACTGTATGCATATTTTATATGTGTTTTCTGACTTCACTTATGGTTGCAGATTTCTAGAATAGGTTTTAGATTAGAGTAGGTTTTGATATAATTAGATTAGTCTAAATCATCGGGAACTGTTGTTCCAATTTTCTTGGAAAATCAAGATGGTTAGTGACTTACTTACTAAGTCACGATAGGTAATCTAAATAGATATCTGTTTTAGGATATAATTTTCTAGAAAGAATAGTTTCTTATGCAGTAAAGATTGATATGAATTGGTTCATGTCTCGAGATCCTTGACTGGCATTAAGAAAACCCCTATTAGGTATTTGTTTATCTGATAATGACATTTCTTGGCTTTAGTGACCTTTAGAGATCATGTGTCTGACACAATTTGCTAATCAACTATTTACAATTATTGTGAATAGTTGAAGGAAAATTATAAAGCTAAAGAAGGGAGATGTGTATAGCTGTGTGTAGAAAAAATCGATTCTCACAATACGACAACTATAGGTATTGGATACCAGATTTCTCGTCTAGTTATTTAAATATTGTTCAATGATTGTTTTGATATTTGATATCAGAAATTGCGACTATTGGATAGTTACTTGTTTTTTATAAACAGTTGTTATATATTTTCATATGACTAGTCGTGTGACTGACGAAGAGATAAACATTAAGAAAAATATTCGGCTAAGTAAATAACTTAGAACAATGCTTTATGAGATTTTATCACTTAAGCATTAGATGTTTATTCTGTATGGTAAAGGATGGTCTGATACGAGATCACACTACATATCCTTATCCATTTAATGAATATTGTATTCGAGAATGTGATTAAATCCCATTTAACCAATGATTTTCATTGGACCATAAGATTTTTCAAACTGCATTAGATGTATGTGGTTTAATGAATTGGAAATTGATTAACTTCATGCATGGTAGTGTTGTTCTTTAATTTTGTTTCTTTATGTTTATCTTACATTGAGGACAATACAAGTTTTAAGTTTGGGGGTGTGTGCATATAGTGATATAGTTCCTGTTATAAAAAAAATATTATTTTTAATCCTTAATAGTAAAGCATAAGTCTAATGATGAATTTTGTTTGCTTTAAATGAAATTTTAGAAACGATAAGTTCCCAATTGATTTTTATCTGATGCCTTGAGTAGATGATCTAGGTTAGACTCGTAAACACTTAACAATAGGTTTTCAACAGTAAGAACTTAAGTAGTTGACAAAGTGACTAGTTGAAGAAATTGATTACCGATGAATGACTGTTTGTTTAGATATCTATTTCGAATTGCTAGTGTTATGATGTATGGTATGTTATAGAAAAAAAAAAGAAAAACAAAAGGTTAAATCACATATAACCAATAAGCATGAAGCTATCCATGGGCGAGTGTTAGGACTACCATGAGGAGAAATGCTACCTTAAAGGGTGGGTGTGTTGAAAAAAAAATGAAAAAAATGAAAAAATGAAAAAAAAAAGAAAAATAAGTATATAAAATCATACTATACGGAGCAAAGAAAGGCAATTACAGAGTTAATTTGAGATATCTAGGTTGGTTTGACTCATCGGATCTCAATTTTTGAGACGAAATCATTGAGTTAGCTTACTTATGAGTCGAGCTGTGAATGAACCTTTACACACACACACATTGTGGGTCTGGCTTAGGTGACTTATTCAAGAACAAGGATTTGAGTTGCGTTGAGTACTTTGAAGGTTCTCCGATTTCATTGATAAGCATTCTTTGAGGACAATAATATGCATAACTATCAGGACTATTTTATTTGTTTTTTAATATTTTTATATTTTTGCATGATTGCATGTTTGTGAATGACGTTGTGGGTGTCGTCGTTGTAAGCCCTCACGAGACTATAATTCGTCCACTAGAGCCGCCTAGGGGTTTAAAGGCTTGTTGCATACGCTTAATGCAATCGTGATCCCTACGAAATTGGCCTAGTAAATTTTGATACTTATTATATGTTTTTTTATTTATTTTTATTTTGTCTTTTGCTCCAGGCTAGCAAAATCTTAAGTGTAGGCACTGCATTTTTGCATGTAAGTCCCTATGATGAGTCTCATTTGGAGGCACTACCTTTTAAGTCGTGGAAGTCGCGGGAAACGGACGTTGGAAGGGGAAAAGTCAGAAATCAGTATCTTGTTGGATTAATTTGTTTGTTTATGCTTCGGGTTTGCTTGTTGGACTTCCATTTTAAAACACACCCTTAGCCCACACATCACTAAGACACACACCAACCCATCTCACCCAAGCCCAATCCAATAAATAATTAAAGCATATTTAAAACACAAATTAAATTAAATTAAATTAAATTAAAATCTAATTAAATTAAATTCCTAATTTAAATAAATCACTTCCAAAATTAAATAAATCACTCACCTAATTTAAAGAAATTCCCCACCAAAATAAAAATCTTCTTGCCTAAAATAATCAAATTAAATACACACATAAACGACTTGATTTTGTTTCCTTTTAAAATCCCATGCATAACCCTGATACCCTACTATAAAATATAACACAAACTAAACCCTAAAAGAGGACGATTCACGGCAAAGACAAAAACAAAATAAACCCTAAAGCTTCACTGTCTCCTCTCTTTCAAACCTCTTTTGGCTCTCACTCTCACGGCACTTCAAAAAACAAACGAACAAACCCTCACGTCCACAATAAAAACCCTACTCTCTCTCCTCTCATCCATCGCTCTCGCCCTTTTACCCCTTCATTCAACAAAGCCACAACCCACTAACAAGACCACTGCCAAACTTCACGCCATCAGCCTTTTTTACTAGCCACACACTCACGCATAAAAACCCTATTCCTAAACACCCTCTCTGATTCCACGCACAGCCATCACACGTCAAAACCCTAATCCTCTTTCATGTTAAGCACCCCATCTCTCCTACATTCACACTCGGCAACGCCCACAGCCACGCACTAACGCCCCCTTTAGCCATACCTAACACCCTCATGGAACCTTATATCCCTCTTCATTCCCTCTCTTTTAACCTCCCTCCATGTGCCAAAAAATGTGCCCCCACTAACAAATAAGAACCCACGATTAGCCCTCACATAAGCGACAAACTACCTCTCCCACATCGCCAATACAACCCATCTCTTCACAAAACTTCACGCTTCAGCCTTCATTCAACAACCTCTTGACCTCACGCCTCATTCAACGCCACAAACTGCCCTTAACCAGCCAACAAGTCAGTGCACGAAGCCCTCTCCAAATAGCTCAAAACACCCGCATTGCAGCACAAACACAACCTGAAACTGTCCCCTAGTATCACCAAAACAGCACCCTAATAACTGCACCACCACATCATCGAAAATAGCCCCTAAAACTGCACCATAACACCACCAAAAATCACCCCTAAAACTGTACTATAACCACCGAAAATCACCGTAAAAACAGCAGTCCCAAAATCGCAAAAATAGAAGCCTAAAACCGTAAAATAGTGATCGAAAAATAGCAACAAAACAGCAGTGAAACGGAGCGAAAACAACTGCCCAAACAGCGAAACGGTGAGGGAAAATGTTGAACCAGTGAACCAGAGGAGTTGCGGAGAATCCACCCTTCCGACGACCGTGTACCGTACTTCCGAGAGACGATTTAAAAGGTTAGACCTGAGGGCACTTTTCGTATTTATTTTCATTCATCTTTTAATTGTTTTATTTATTTTTTTTCGCATGAGAGTCGTTTGTGGATGCATGTTGTGGCTTTGAATGGATGGAAAAATGTGTCGTCTCTTGTGGTATATAAGATGGAAACCCAGACGTAAATTACGTAGCCGAATCCGAATGGATGGTAGTGCGGTCTGTACTTGGGAGACAACTCCACGTACCACTTGAGCAAACGACACATATTTCACTTTATTATATCTTGTTTGTTTATTATCCGCCTTTTATATTTCGCCATTTAATTTCCGTATGTTATTTGCTTGTGTAATGATGATATTGTTGTACAGTTATGGCCCATAGCATCACTATTTGTACAGATCATGGTGTTGTTCTACAAATTAACTATGTGACAAAGGAAATTGCTCTTTTATCATTTGTAATTAGATTACCAAGATGTATAAATGATAGAAGGTCCATATGATTAGTTCCGGATTGAGATGATATGAGACAGTATCAATCCACGAAGGTTTAATCATTAAATATCCCTAGTCAGAGTATTATCGAGATTGGACATCGATAATGCATAAAAGACTAGTATTACACTTGTGCGCGCTGTGGGAGCATAACGGCATAGTTCTCATACATTTGGGTATAGGATACTCATGCAAGTGTAATAGGAGGTTGTGTTTACCGATGGCATGGAAATAGCTTTGCTCTAGATAGACCCCTCAGAATTCCATTGGTAGTATGACTATGTGTCTATGGAAGTCCGAATCAGGGTAGGTGTATTTGGTCTTAACTTGAGACTTGCACCGCTAATACTTGTGACAATCAATATACTTTGGTTTTGGTCATCCAGGGCTTTAACAGGTTCTGTGTACGCTTCTTCTGGGTATATTGAGAATCGTAGTGTATTGGGTGTGATGTCGAGATGGAAGTATCACTCCAGTCATAGTGGAGATGATGATCACATAGGATACAGAACTAGTGCTCTTATATGCTGCAGCTATTGGGATATTATGACTAGGTCATGTTTATCCGATTATATAGACTACTTACCAGAGATCCAATATGTGCTTCGTACGGGGCAGACACATTTCCAGCCCCAGGCCTTGCACGTGACATCCGATGCTGGATCGAAATACGCAATACTACGTATACTACGCCTGATATAGATCACATATTCTAGTAAGAATATTTCTGGAGAATTGGGTAGGCACGGTGCTTTGCTAGAAGCCAACCATGTCTTATAAATTGGTAAAAACGTAGTACTAGGTACGTACGTGTTTGGATAGTCCGACGACCGGATTTACTGCCAACATATCCAGGGATCTTATGGGTCGCTTCCCGAAGATTCACCGATGACGTATGGCTCGCACTTTATTAATCTGGGATTATTATAAGAAAGAGAAAATTAATCTGGATTAATTACAGAGATATTTTATCTGGGATAAAATATTATTTAAAGAGAGAGAACGATTAATTTGGAATTAATCGATAAAATAATATATTCGATATATTATACGAAATTGGATTTCGACGCGGAATTAAAATTAGATTTTAATTCGGGAAAACGAGTTAATTTAGAATTAATTCGTTAGCGACGTGAATAGTAATTTTACTAGGCATAATTATTTAATTACGTCGCAACGGAAAAATCGTTAATTTGGAATTAGCGAACCCGAGCCCGGGAGTGTTTGCGGGCGCACTCGCATTTCGAATTTAAGTGGGGCCCACAAGTCACATCACGTGTCACATCACTCATCATTCATGTGATGGATGTCTTTTCACTTTGAGTGATTGACAACCAGTCACTATTCATAAGTGATGTGAGTTGTTGGAAAGAATTAATTGCCAAATTTTGGTTCCAAAATTTTTTGACTTTTGGAAAGGCATTTACAACTTTTTGGATTTGATTTTTGGTATTAGGTTTTTGGAAAACCAAATACACAAACTCTTACCTCTCTCTCTCCCTCACATTCGGCCAAAGGCCTTCTTCCTCTCCTCTCACATATTCGGCCTAGGGCTAATTTTCTTCTCAAAAATCTTGCTTGGCCGAGACATAGAAGAAGAACAAGGAAAGATTGTGGCAATTTTTCCAATGCTAGCACATGAAGAGTCATCCTAAGGTGATATGGAACTAACTTATGAGCATGGAATCACCATTGATAAAGCTTGGAGCTTGGAGCATCAATGGAGGACATTCATGGAGGTTGACCGAATTCTCAAGGAGCACAAAAAGCCCATTGCCGTGAGCACCTTGGAGGAAGAAAAGGATTTTGTGTTCAACGCATCGCAAACCGATCAATGTAAGTATGATTCCGCCATTCTTCGTTGAGTATTCACATGTGTTTCTTGCTTGAAATTGATCTTTGGGACTTAATAGAAACCCAAAAATGGTATCTTGAGCCATTTTGAGCATGAAACTTTATTAGGGTAAAATTTGGGTAAATTGAATTTGAGCATGTTTGAGTGAAATTAATTGTTTGAGCATGCTTGTAAATGAATGACTTGGAGTTATTTGTGATCAATTTTGTGAAAAATGGATTGGATCAATTTTTCCCCAAAAATGATGGCTTGGCCGAAACTATGATGCCCTATAATGTCATGGTGATTTTTTATGTTTTTGATCATTGGATGAGTTGGAAAACATTGGGTAATGTTGATTGTGGATTTAATTGGATTGAAACCGAATCGGACATGAAAAACCCCAAATTGCCGTGACTTGCAGCATGTAAAATGATGTGAATTTTTTATTCAAATGTGTTGGACATATTTTGATGATAATGAGCATAATTAATTGAGTGAATTAGTGTTTTGGAAATGTTAAGTTGGTTAATTAATTATGGCATACACTTTGGTTAATTAATTATGAAATTTGGAATTTTGAAATTAAATTAATTGAGCTTGTAAAGTTGTAATTGGGCTTAATGGGCTTGGTTGGGCCAAGTTTGGTTTAGGCTAATTGGTTGGATCCAATTGGGCCCAAAACCATTTCCATAAAGTCCACTTATGACTTAATAGACCTAATGGACCATTAATTTTAATTGGGCCTAATGGGCCTAAATTGGTTTCTTGACAAATAAGGGTGATTCCTTAAATGGACTTTGGTATTTGGGTTTGACCCATATTGACCAAAAGTTCATGCCTTATGAAATTAATTAAAAGCCCATTGGACTTTAAATTAGATACATTGGATGTTATCGGGCTTTGAGACCCGTAACGATTAGATTTAGAATCTAAGTCGTAAAGGTACATTATAAAGTGTAATATTTAATTTGGAATTAAATAAATGAGTTAGTATTAAATATAAATTAAATTGGATTTAATGTTGTAGTTTAATATAATTTAAGAATTCGTACTTTGAGTACTTATTCGGAAAACGAGTTTGACTCGCACAAAATCAAATCGTTGTTTGAACATTGGATGATCATTAATTTATCAGATTAATTAATTGGATTAGATTGATTGATAACATGCTTGTGTGAATACATAGATGCGATGTATGAATAATGTATATCGGATGGATATTAGATGGGTGAGGGCAATTTTGGAAATTGTTGTAATAAATTTAGAATTTATTAATTGGACCTGCGTGTCCAGCCTATTACCTCTTGACTCTGTGTATTTCTCTTCTCACTTATTCCCCTCAATGTAAATGAGGTTTCTTTAGAAGTGTTATGTAATCGGGTAGAAGTAATACTTGTGCTAGCAGGAGAGTGGAAAGGGAGAGATTTGTTCTAGGAACAATGTTTAAGTATCCATCCGCATATCATTATTATTTTATTTATGCGTCTTATTATGTGTTTAGAATGCATGTTTAAGGGTGTATGATGATGAGACCTTAACAAAGATAATTAATTGGTTGCCAATTACACGTGAAAAACCCTCACTACATATTAAGCGTTTTTCCTTCCATTAAGTGATTCTTACTCAAGATCCAAGACTGGCATTGGTTTGTTGGCCAAAGTCAAGACCTTTGTCCAACGCGGATGTGTTTGAATCATGAAAGCTTTGTTCCATATTGGTGTCTTGTCCAAGTTGTGATTTGTTGGCCAAAGTCAAGATCACTTCTTGTCCATCGACATTGATTACGAAGCTTTCCATAGTCAATGGGTTCCGCTTAACTGTGATCACTAAGTTTGTTGTGCCAAAGCCAAGGCTTAGTTGATTCAGAGGAAAAAGGTTAGGCAATATATTGGATATATGGGCATATATAAGATATATGTTTCGGACTTGGATGTCCACCTACTGGATCTAGGAATTGGATGAGATCCAATTGATCTTAGAGATCTACCTAGTTAATTATCATACAATTTGTTGGCCAAAGTCAAGATTGTGTGTTATTTAATGGGATCCTAGCCCACTAGGAAACAAGGTTTCCCGAGTACTCAACAGAGGGTTAGATGCTCGCCGAAAAATAGTGGGAGGCAAGTATTAAATTTGCAATATTCGTTTAGTTACTTGTCATACGCGCTCATTTCAATTTTTCGTCAAATAAATTAATATATTAGTTGGACTAATATTTAATCATTGTTTTAATTAAACAGTTGGACTGTATTCAAACAATTTCAATTAATAGTTGATTTTATAATTGGATTATAGTAATCAATATAATTGAATTTAACCTATTAAATTATAGTTGATTATATAGTTAGACTATAGTAATCATTATAATAAATAGTACCTAAAATCGTTGATTCGATAGTTGGACTATTGGAATCAAGATAATTGAAAAATTAGTGTTTAAAATATAAACCTGGGTGAAAATACTTTGAACGAATTTAATTTTCAAATTGGGAATAAAATCTCAGGATAGTCCTGATTGACCGAGAAGTTACTTTATTTGATATAGTGACATCTCGAGCCTAAGCCCGGAGTTAAGCAAATAGTAGAACATGATATTTGGAATAATCATGTGATGATAACTTTAGTGCTTAATCCATTATTCTTGCCAAATAGACTCCTCAATTTCTTAATCAGAACTAAGGATTAGATCTTTATAGTATGATAATGAAATTGAAGGATCTTTATAGCTCTATCCTTAGATCTTAGAAGTACAAATTGCAATAGAATACTCTTGGAGAGTTAATGGCTATACTCAAGGAGATAAAGCCAGAGTTTGCAATAAGGCAAGAAGCGCAAGGCGCACCTTACTTCGACATCCCAGAAGGCCAAGGCTTGGCCAAAGGCTTCTGAGTGTGGAAAAGAGGCAAAGGCAAAATCATTCTAATCTTTTGGGAAGATAAAGGACATATCCCACGATGTCTGCCTAAACTGTGGCAAACGGGGTCACGGAAGCGTGACTGCCATATGGACAAGGCAGACATGAAGGAATTGAAGACGGTGCAAGGCTCTGACTTCAAATATGTTTGTCATAAATATGTTCACTACTAGTATTAAAATTGGATTTTAGATACTGAGTGTGGTACATAGATATGTACTGGTGTGCAACATCTGCTGAAAAACAGGATACTGACTTCAGTTAAGGTTTATCTGTGAATCCGGAACGGGACGAAAGTCGCTGTTTTAACCGTAGAAACCTAAGTTTAGGAACTACCCTTCGGGTGTGTACTTAAATTAGGAAACTGTTAAATGTAACTAGTTTGACTAGAAACATTATTTCTATATCAGGATTTAACCCGTTGCGGGTATTCCTTTATATTCTAGAACACTAAAGTATTTTATTTTATAAAGATGATATTGAGATAAACACATTAGATGTGAATAACAGTATTTATATTTTGAATATAAATAAATCTCAAACGTATAACATGACAAACTAACAGCTCAAACTGAGTAAATCAGTTGAGACTTAATAGTGGCATTGTTGTCTGGGACACAATTAAACAAGACTCGTATATCCACACTTTTGAAGAGTGGATACTAGGACGGATTTGATTCTATTCAAATGATGTCTACGAATCTAGTTTATTGGGCAAAGTGCCTGAAACACCTTTACTTGGTAAAAGTGCAAGTGTCATCGATCTGTTAGCCCTCGTTCATAGTGACGTTAGTGGGCCCATGTCTAGCTAGGCTAGATATGGATATGAATTTTTCGTGACCTTTACGGATGTGGCATCGCGTTATGGTTATGTGTTTCTTGTGAAACACGGATCGAAAACTTTCAAAGAGTTTCAACACGAAGTAGACAAATAGATCGGCTAAAGTATTAAAACCGTCAAGGTTAGACCATGATGAAAATACTTAAGCAATAAGTTTCTCAAATACTTGAAAATGTATAGTATTCTTTCAATGAGGACTCCTCCCGGAACACGTCAATTTGACGGTGTGTCCGAACAGAGAAACTGAATTTTGTTGGACATGATAATGTTAATCATGAGTCGCTCTGATCTACCATTTCCTTCAACGGATACGCATTAAACAGTGCAAAACTTATTTTGAATAAGGTTCCATAAAAATCTGTTTGACAGACTTCATATTAGATATGAACAAGAAAGAAACTAGGTTTTCTCATTCCTGAAGACTTCATATTTGGGAATGCTGGGCATATGTTTGGATGATACCAAACTAGAACCCAAATCGGAGAAGTGCCTAATTGTGGGTTATCCTAGGGAAACCAAAGTATAGTACTTATACAACTCATAAGATAACAATGTAATTGTTGCTCGCCATGCGATTTCCTAAGAGGAATACCTATATGCAGTGGTAAGTGGGAGGAAAGTAAAACTCGATGAAAATCGGAGTAATATTGTTCCAGGCACCGATTCCTTAATGGAACACCGATAGTTCATCAAGGATGAAACAATACCAATAATCTTCGAATACACAAGAACCGCATAAGTCAGAGAGAGTCAGGAAACAACCTGGGAGGTATGGGTTTCTGATCTCACCTCGTAAAGATGTCAATCTTATTGAGGAACACGAGCTGACTTCGTATGAGGAAGTGATATAAGGTATCGACTCCCTATTATGGCAAAGTGTCATAATGTCCGAAATGGATTCCATGTATACCAACCAAGTTTGGATACTGGTTGTTGTACCGGAAGGCATTGTGTCTATCGGTACTATATAAGTCTTCTAGGAAGACATACATGGAAGGCAATATACCAACGTACTAAGCTAGGCTTGTAGCGAAAAGGTATCGTTACCAACATTGTGTCGATTACGACGAAACCTTTTACTCGTTGCCATTGTTAAATCCATTTGGATAATGCTTGCTAAAGCTGCATGTTTCATTTATGAAATATGGCAGCTGGAATACCAAAACTGATTTCCTTAAACGGAAACCTTTTGGAGGATGTTTATAACATCCTGACGGTTTTGTCGTACCAAAACGAGCAAACAAGGTTTGCGAGTTAATTAGATCCATGGATGGATTGAAGCAAGCATAGGGTTCTTGGAACTATCGTTTTGATATAATCATAATGGTATATGATTTAATTCAAAACGAAAATGATTCTTGTGTATATAAGGAGGTTAGTGTGAAATCACTGACAATGATGTCCTAAATAAATGATATATCATTTCTTGGAAATGATATTCCCATAATACAATCGGTGAAAGCTTGGCTTTCAAGAATATTTTCCGTAGAATTCTTGGAGAAACAACCTTTATTCTAGGAATAAAGATCTAATGGGATAGATTTAAAGTTATTGATACTCTCCGAGAACTCGTACATTGAAATAAATATACGCGACCTGGTGTCTCATATGTTTTGAGCATATGGAGTCATAATCAGGCCAATCCAAGTGATAGTCACTGGATTGATGTTAAGAACATCCTTGAGTATATTAGAGGAACTAAGGATGTTGTCTTAAACTATGGAGAAGGAGAACTTGAAGTGACTGGGATCACTGCTGCAAGTTTCCTAACCGATAAAAATGACTATTAGTCGTAACAACGGTACTATACAGTTTGAATAACGGAACAGTGAGCTGGAAATCTTCCAAGCAAGATACTATTACCGAATAAACAACAAAAGTGGATTATTGCTGCAGCTGAGGCAGCAATAGAAGCTATTTGGGTCGATAATAAATCTAATTAGATTAGATGTAGTCCTGTTAGCAACTGAGCTAGGCTACTACACAGGCTAAAGAATTAATGGTCTCATCAACGATCCATATATATACTTCAATTATTCATCTGATTCGTTCGGATCATACATCGTGGCGATGTGATGATCGAATAAATTGCATCAGATGATAACCATGCAAATCCGCTGACGAAAGTCTTTTCTCAATAGAAGTTTGAGCGAACCGTACATAGTTCGGGTGTAGGACACTTGAGTGATTTGCTATAGGCCAAGTGGAAGATTGTTGGACAATTATGCCCATAGCATCACTATTTGTACAGATCATGATGTTGTTGTACAAATTAACTATGTGACAAAGGAAATTGCTCTTTTATCATTTGTAATTAGATTACCAAGATGTATAAATGATAGAAGGTCCATATGATTAGTTCCGGATTGAGATGATATGAGACAGTATCAATACACGAAGGTTTAATTATTAAATAACCCTAGTCAGAGTATTATCGAGATTAGACATCGATAATGCGTAAAAGACTAGTATTACACTTGTGCGCGCTGTGGGAGCATAACGGCATAGTTCTCATATATTTGGGTATAGGATAATCATGCAAGTGTAATAGGAGGTTGTGTTTACCGATGGTACGAAAACAGCTTTGCTCTAGATAAACCCCTCAGAATTCCATTGGTAGTATGACTATGTGTCTATGGAAGTCCGAATCAGGGTAGGTGTATTTGGTCTTAACCTAAGACTTACACCGCTAATACTTGCGACAATAAATATACTTTCGTTTTTGTCGTCCAGGGCTTTAACAGGTTCTGTGTATGTCTCTTCTGGGTATATTGAGAATCATAGTGTATTGGGTGTGATGTCGAGATGGAAGTATCACTCCAGTCATAGTGGAGATGATGATCACGTAGGATACGAAACTGGTGCTCTTATATGCTGCAGCTATCGGGATATTATGACTAGGTCATGTTTATCCGATTATATAGACTAGTTACCAGAGATCCGATATGTGCTTCGTACGGGGCAGACACATTTCCAACCCCAGGCCTTGCACGTGACATCCGATGCTGGATCGAAATACGTAATACTACGTATACTACGCCTGATATAGATCACATATTCCAGTAAGAATAATTCTGGAGAATTTGGTAGGCACGGTGCTTTGCTAGAAGTCAACCTTGTCTTGTAAATCGGTAAAAATGTAGTACTAGGTACGTACGTGTTCGGATAGTCCGACAACCAAATTTACTGCCAACATATCTGGGATTAATTATAAGAGAGAGAAAATTAATCTGGGATTAATTATGGAGATATTTTATCTGGATAAATATTATTTAAAGAGAGAGAACGATTAATTTGGAATTAATCGATAAAATAATATATTTGATATATTATATGAAATTGGATTTCGACGCGAAATTAAAATTAGATTTTAATTCGGGCAAACGAGTTAATTTAGAATTAATTCGTTAGCGACGTGAATAGTAATTTTGCTAAGCATAATTATTTAATTACGTCGCAACGGAAAAATCGTTAATTTTGAATTAGCGAACCCGAGCCCGGGAGTGTTTGCGGGCGCATTCGCATTTCGAATTTAAGTGGGGCCCACAAGTCACATCACGCGTCACATCACTTGTCATTCATGTGATGAATGTCTTGTCACTTTGAGTGATTGACAACCAGTCACTATTCATGAGTGATGTGAGTTGTTGGAAAGAATTAATTGCCAAATTTTGGTTCCAAAATTTGTTGACTTTTGGAAAGGCATTTACAACTTTTTGGATATGATTTTGGTATTAGGTTTTTGGAAAACCAAATACACAAACTCTTACCTCTCTCTCTCCCTCACATTCGGCCAAGGGCCTTCTTCCTCTCCTCTCACCATATTCGGCCTAGGGCTAATTTTCTTCTCAAAAATATTACTTGGCCGAGACATAGAAGAAGAACAAGGAAAGATTGTGGCAATTTTTCCAATGCTAGCACATGAAGAGTCATCCTAAGGTGATAAGGAACTAACTTATGAGCATGGAATCACCATTGTTAAAGCTTGGAGCTTGGAGCATCAATGGAGGACATTCATGGAGGTTGACCGAATTCTCAAGGAGCACAAAAAGCCCATTGTCGGGAGCACCTTGGAGGAAGAAAAGGATTTTATGTTCAACGCATCGCAAACCGATCAATGTAAGTATGATTCCGCCATTCTTCGTTGAGTATTCACATTTGTTTCTTGCTTGAAATTGATCCTTGGGACTTAATAGAAACCCAACCGATATAGTGCGCATGGGCTTAGTATGTTGGTCTAAAGGTCCTCTATTTGAGAGAAGAAAAGTTTAAAAGACTACCTTTACGACAGTACTTTGCCGCGCCGGACGAAGTATGTTTGATTGAATACGAGATACGCTTAATCGGGCATGCGAAGTCCCATATCCTTGTCTTATTTATTTTATATGCATTGTGATGTGATGCGCATAGGCTTAGTATGTTGGTCTAAAGGTTCTCTAATTAAGAGAAGAAAAGTCTAAGAGACTACCTTTACGAAAATACTTTGTCGCGCCTTTTAATATTCCGCCATTTATTTTCTGCAAGTTATCTGTTTATGTGTTGATGATATAGTGCGCATGGGCTTAGTATGTTGGTCTAAAGGTCCTCTATTTGAGAGAAGAAAAGTCTAAAAGACTACCTTTACGACAGTACTTTGTCGCGCCGGACGAAGTATGTTTGGTTGAATGTGAGATATGTTCAATCAGTATGTGAAGTCCCATATCCTTGTCTTGTTTATTTTTATGCATTGTAATGTCATGCACATGGGCTTATCAAGTTGGATTAAAGGTCCTCCATTTCGAGGGATCAAAAGCCTAAGGCTACCTTTGCCACGACGTTTCACCGCGCCTTTTATTATTCCGTTATTTGCTTGTTGTATGCCATCTCCTCGTTTAATCATGCATCATAATGTAACGCGCATGGGCTTATCAAGTTGGATTAAAGGTCTTCCATTTCGAGGGATCAAAAGCCTAAGGGCTACCTTTGCCACGATGTTTTTCCGCGCCTTTTATTATTCCGTTATTTGCTTTATGTATGTCATCTCCTTGCATAATCATGCATCATATTGGAATGCGCATGGGCAAATCAAGTTGGATTAAAGGTCCTCTATTTTGAGGGATAGAAAGCCGAGAGGCTACCTTTGCCACGATGTTTTACCGCGCCGGACAAAGTACGCTCTATTGAACGTGAGATACGTTTAATCGGACACTTGAAGTCCTATATAGATGTGGGCTTAAGTCACATCTCGTTTCTTTCATTCTCATTGTCTATCTTTTGCATCGCATCATTGCACGTTCATTTTAATGTTCAATTACCTCTTTAATTATCTATTTACACCATGTGTTTAATCGCCCCTCTTTAATATGCATGTTTGTACAATCATTGTCCATTTCCGTTTCCATGATCATCAATGTAATGCGTTTGTGAAATTATCTGTTTGTCGTTATTTCAATTTACATTCACACATGCAAGCTTAGACATAGGTTATATGAAAATAGGTTATAGGCAAACATAGATACGAGCTTTGTTTCTATGCATGTGAACTTAGAAATAGAATACCATTGGAAATATATGTTGCTAGAGTCGATTAAATTATTGCACAAATCATATCATTACAAGTGGCATAAGTAAGGGACCATTTTGAACCCAACGGTTTGAGGTCTTCCCTTGCGATGGGTGAGTGCGGCCTTAAATCACATTTTCCCGGTTCACACCGGGTGGCGACTCCATGTTATTTCTCCGGTTTAGTTCCCCCGCGGACTATTCCGTACTACCAACTAGGCCGAGAGCCTAGAACAACGTCGTCGATTTCTGTGTCCTACAGTCTGGCGACTCCACTGGGGATAGAGAATCGGCCCCGAAATAATATCTTGTAATGTTTGTGATTTGTGCTTTAAGTTAACTGTGTCTATTATTGGTTGATGGGGTCTAATCAAAGGCATTGTTAAGGCTAGGTGATGGTTTGGTGTCTTCCTTCATTCACTACCTTTCTATAAGGAAGAGCTGTGAGGGCACCTAGATAATAATTAACCGTAGCTTGTTGTGACAGACTAATTTGGAGGACTTGTTGTTTATTCCTGTCACCAAAGCGATAAGAGCCTAAGAGACTTGGGTATTTAAGAGAGTTCGCTCCTCCCTCTCTCTGGGGAATCTACAATGGGAAATCCTTTTGACAGGTAGTCACACACCGTAACTTGTTGGCACGTACCTTAAGGTATAAAAAAGGTGCGCTCACTTTGTCGTTTGAACCCTTGAGTGGGGAGTCCTAGTTGTGGACAATCCTTCGTCAGAGAGAGCCTTTGTCCACACTCCCGTAAACCCACGTGTGAACCTTAATCGTAGAATGTAGAAATCATTTCCTTATGTTTATGTTTGGGACCATTGTCATTTGGATCCGGTTGGACTTCTTGTCAAGAAATGCGAACTTGTTGGGCCATTTAAACTGGGACGAGTTCGTATCTTATGATGATTGGGCCAAACGTCTCTAAAATGCCGATGGGCCACTCTGTAGAAATTGTTTCTTTATGCTTGTGTTTGGGCCCCTTATCATTTGAAGTTGTTTAGCCATGTTATCGCAAAAGTGTAAACTTGTTGGGCCTTTTCAATTGGGACAAGTTTGCACCGCGTAGTAGTATGATTGAATACTTTAAAATGATAATGGGCCAGCTAGTATAAAATTTTTGACCGACTTATATATCTCATACATCGCACGCATCTCATACATCTCATGCATACACGCATCATGTTAACCCTTTGTGTCTAAAAGCCATCATAGATACTCGTTGGGTTGGGGAAGAAGGAAGACTTGACATAAGACCATCAGCTAATATGAGTGAGTCAGTCAACGAGGGATCCCGCCTGGATCAATTGGAGACCAAAGTAACCGAAATTATTGAGATGTTGCAAGTTCTGACTAATGTTGTGGCCAGTTTGACCGTACCCCGTATAGCCAATAACAGGAAGTTTTACAACCAAAATGGAAAGACCATCGGGGAACCTTCAAGGACCAAGCCCACACCTTCTGAGATTGCCCCTATCAGAAGCAAACGATTCTCCAATCTCGGTAGACCTTTGTCGGAGGTATTTGAAGAGCTGAGGAGGCAAGGACTCCTAAATCCCTTAGAGCCTAGACCACTACTAAACCCTGTGCCACGCTACCTTAACCTGAACCTTTACTGTTACTTCCACCAGTAAAAAGGCCATGAAACTAACAATTGTACCCGCCTTAGGCACGAGATCCAAAACCTTATTGATGCCAATAAAATACCCGACCCGGAAAAAGAACAACCCAACACACCCAGAAAACCTCCACCCACCAACATGATCAACTCCGGCCTACCCGATAGCCTTGTCTTCCAAACCCACAACCACCAAACTTCTCGCATGGGGATACGGACAACGGTGGTAAAAGTGAAACGGAGCAGAGGAGGGATTTTTGGAAAAACTTCTCAGACAGAGGTTGCAAAAAGGGGAAGTGAATAGGAAGAAGAACTACTGCTGTTGGAGAATCTGATGGTCGAAGGAAGCAAGAAGGCGGGGGAAGACAAAGTTGCAAATTATGGAGATGTTTGTTTCCCTGATCTTATTCAATTGTGATCCAGCATTTATTAATAAAGACATTGACTTTGTCTGCCTGTTCGAACCTTTTCTTAATGATAATAAAGACGTTCATTTCATTTACTTGCCTGAGTCTCTTCTTTTCAACCTGCAACATGAGTATATTTGACAAAGGCATTCAACCCTGGTACTATGATACTTAACGATATTTAGAACATGGGGAATCCTCGGAAGAAGCAAACAGAAAAGACAGGATAGCCATTGAGAAGATAATGGGAAATGGGGCAGTGCGACTGTCAGATTTGGAAGGGAATGAGTTCACCGAGCCGATCAACGTAGATAGATTGAAGCAGTATTTTACCTGAGGAAGAGAAGACCTGGCAGAAGACCTAACCCAATGGAATAGGAAATTCATTCATGCATGCATGCATACACGTAACATATTTTGCATTCTTTTTGTGTTTGCTTTGTTTTGTATTCACATGTTTCAAAGAAGAAGAAAAGAAAGCGGCGAAGGCAAGCCAATCAGAAACAGCAATAGAACAGTTTCAAGAATGAATCAGTGTCAGTTTCAGGAATGAATCAATTTTGGTTTCAGGAATGAATCAGAATCAGTTTCGGGGAGGAATCCCAGGGTTGAGGCCCATATCAGTATGAGTTTCGGGAATTGATCTCAGGGGGTGAAGCCCATATTATCAGCAGTAAAAAGGAAGAATTCCATGGAGTGAGTGAGTGAAAAAAAAAAGAAAGTCTTGGATGGTTAAGCATATGTCCGGTGATGACATTGTTTGTTATAGGGAGAAACCTTAGAAACGATAAGTGGGAGAGGTGCTCTTATCCGGTATTCCGAATGGATTGATCTCGACTAGACTCACGAGCACTTGATTACGGGATCTCAACAGTAGAAGCCTGAGTGGTTGGCGAGATGACTAATTGAAGAGATGGTGAATTAGTGAATGACTGTTTGCCTGGATGTCCACCCTAGTTTACTTATGCTACGATATATGATATGATTGGAAATAAAGAAAGAGTCTCTGCAAGGAAAAGAAAAATAAAAAATAGACCGTCTATAACCGATGAGCGTGAAGCTACCCATGGGCGAGTATTAGGACCACCATGAGGAGAAATGCTATCTTAAAGGGTAGGTGTGTCAAAGAAAAAGAAAAAAAATGAAAAGAAAGAGACGAAAGAAAAAGAAAAGAAGAAGACCATATCATGTTGAGTATGACGAAGTAATCACAGAATGTGATCGAGACATCTAGGTTGGTTAGACCCACCGGTCCGATTCTCTGAGACAAAATCATCGAGTTGGCTTATTTAAGGATAAAGCTGCTAAAGAGCCTTGGCACACACACACTAGGAGTCTAGTCCAGATCACTCATTCAGACGGCCGGATCTGAGTGTATTAAGTACTTTGAAGGTTCTCTGGTTTCAATGCGAAGCATCCGTTGAGGACGAAAATATGTTTAGCTATCAGAATTATCTCGTGAGAGGTGGTACAATATGTTGAAATGAACCATCACATCAGTATCAACTTGGGGGCGAGGCCCAAAATATCGATATCAGTTTGGGGCCGAGGTCCACGTCAGTATCAGTATCAGTTTGGGGCCGAGGCCCACATCAGTATCAGTATCAGTTTGGGGCCGAGGCCCTCATCAGTATCAGTATCAGTTTGGGGCCGAGGCCCACATCAGCATCAGTATCAGTTTGGGGCCTCGGCCCACATCAGTATCAGTATCAGTTTGGGGGCGAGGCCCACATTATCAGTATCAGTTTGGGGCCGAGGCCCACATCAGTATCAGTATCAATTTGGGGGCGAGGCCCACATTATCAGTATCAGTTTGGGGCCGAGGCCCACATCAGTATCAGTATCAGTTGGGGGCGAGGCCCACATTAGTATCAATATCAGTTTGGGGCCGAGGCCCACATCAGTATCAGTATCAGTTTGGGGGCGAGGCCCACTTCAATATTAGTTTTGTCGGGTATGGAACTCCGGGTATGGAGGCACATCGACATCAGTATCAGTTTTGAGCATGCGTCCCAGGGTCGTGACCCACATCATCAGTAGTTTTGGGGATGAGTCCCGGGGTCGAGACCCACATCAGCATCGGTATCAGTTTTGGGGATGAGTCCCAGAGTCGAGACCCACATCCGTATCGGTATCAGTTTTAGGGATGAGTCCCCGGGTCGTGACCCACATCATCGGCAGTTTTGGGGATACGTCCCAAGGTCGTGACCTACATCATCAGTATCAGTTTTGAGGGTGAGTCCCGGGGGCGAGACCCATACCAGCATCAGTTTTAGGGATGAGTCCCAGGGTTGAGGCCCACATCACATCAGTATCAGTTTTGGAGATAAGTCTCAGTGTTGAGGCCCACATCCACATCAGCATCAGTATCAGTAGTTTTGGGGATGCCTCCCAGGGTCGTGACCCACATCATCAGTAGTTTTTGGGATGCGTCTCAGGTTCATGACCCACATGATCAGCAGTTTTGGGGATGCGTCCCAGGTTCGTGACCCACATTATCAAGGTTATCGGGATGCATCCCAGGGTCGAGGCCCCCGTTGTCGGTTACAGTTATCGGGATGTATCCCAAGGTCGTTGGCCCCCTGCATCATCAGTTTTAGGGATGTGTCCTAGGGTCGTGACCCACATTGTCAACGTTATCGGGATACGTCCCAGGGTTAAGGCCCCCGTTGTCGGTTGTAGTTATCAGGATGCGTCCCAGAGTCGTTGGCCCCCTGCGTCATCAGTTTTGGGGATGCGTCCCAGGGTCGTGACCCACATTATCAACGTTATTGGGATGCGTCCCAGGGTCGAGGCCCCCGTTGTCGGTTGCAGTTATCGGGATACGTTCTAGGGTCGTTGACCCCCTGCATCATCAGTTTTGGGGATGCGTCCCAAGGTCGTGACCCACATTGTCAGCGGTATTGGGATGCGTCCCAGGGTCGAGGCCCTCATTATCGGTTGCAGTTATTGGGATGCGTCCTAGGATCGAGGTCCACTGCGTAATCAACTCAGCTCGAAGCAGCAGGTAAGTCAGGTGGCAGCTGGCGAGCCAGGTAAGTAAAAATACATTGCACAACTTTGATAGGATTGTCATTGTCACACACAGCACAAGTCCCATCAAAGTGGGGGCGACTGTAGGCACTGTATTTTTTCATGTAAGTCCCTATGATGAGTCTCATTTGGAGGCACTACCTTTTAAGTCGCGGAAGTCGCGGGAAACGGACGTCGGAAGGGGAAAAGTCAGAAATCAGTATCTTGTTGGATTAATTCGTTTGTTTATGCTTCGGGTTTGCTTATTGGACTTCCATTTTAAAACACACCCTTAGCCCACACATCACTAAGACACACACCAAGCTCATCTCACCCAAGCCCAATCCAAGAAATAATTAAAACATTTTTAAAACACAAATTAAATTAAATTAAATTAAAACCAATTAAATTGAAATTAAATTAAATTAAAATCTAATTAAATTAAATTCCTAATTTAAATAAATCACTTCCAAAATTAAATAATCACTCACCTAATTTAAAGAAATTCCCCACCAAAATATAAATATTCTTGCCTAAAATAATCAAATTAAATACACACATAAACTACTTGATTTTGTTTCCTTTAAAAACCCATGCATAACCCTGATACCCTACTATAAAATATAACACAAACTAAACCCTAAAAGAGGACGATTCACGGCAAAGACAAAAATAAAATAAACCCTAAAGCTTCACTGTCTCCTCTCTCTCAAACCTCTCTTGGCTCTCACTCTCACGACACTTCAAAAAACAAACGAACAAACCCTCACATCCACAATAAAAACCCTACTCTCTCTCCTCTCATCCATCGCTCTCGCCTTTTTACCCCTTCATTCAACAAAGCCACAACCCACTAACAAGTCCACCGCCAAACTTCACGCCATCAGCGCTTTTTACTAGCCACACACTCATGCATAAGAACCCTATTCCTAAACACCCTCTCTGATTCCACGCACAGCCATCACACGTCAAAACCCTAATCCTCTTTCACGTTCAGCACCCCATCTCTCCTACATTCACACTCGGCAACGCCCACAGCCACGCACTAACGCCCCCCTCAGCCATACCCTAACACCCTCATGGAACCTTAGATCCCTCTCCATTCTCTCTCTTTCAACCTCCATCCATGTGCCAAAAAACGTGCCTCCACTAACAAATAAAGAACCCAAGATCAGCCCTCACACAAGCGACAAACTACCTCTCCCACATCACCAATACTACCCCTCTTCACAAAACTTCACGCTTCAGCCTTCATTCAACAGCCCTTTGACCTCACGCCTCATTCAACGCCACAAACTGCCCTTAACCAGCCAACAAGTCAGCGCACGAAGCCCTCTCCAATAGCTCAAAACACCCTCATTGCCGCACAAACACAACCTGAAACTGTCTCCTAATATCATCGAAAAAATACCCTAATAACTGCACCACCACATCACCGAAAATAGCCCATAAAACTGCACCATAACACCACCAAAAATCACCCCTAAAACTGCACTATAACCACCGAAAATCACCACAAAAATAGCAGCCCCAAAACCATAAAAATAGTAGCCTAAAACCGCAAAACATTGACCAAAAAACAGCAGCGAAACGGAGCGAAAACAGCGGCCCAAACAGCGAAACGGCGAGGGAAAATGTTGAACTAGTGAACCAGAGGAGTTGTGGAGCATCCACCCTTCTGACGACCGTGTACCGTACTTCCGAGAGACGATTTAAAAGGTTAGACCTGATGGCATTTTTCGTATTTATTTTCATTCATCTTTTAATTTTTTTATTTATTTTTTTTCGCATGAGAGTCGTTTGTGGATGCATGTTGTGGCTTTGAATGGATGGAAAAATGTGTCGTCTCCTATGGTATATAGGATGGAAACCCAGACGTAAATTCTGTAGCCGGATCCGAATGGACAGTAGTGCGGTCTGTACTTGGGAGACAACTCCACGTACCACTTGAGCAAACGGCACATATTTTGCTTTATTATATCTTGTCTGTTTATTATCCGCATTTTATATTCCGCCATTTAATTTCCGTATGTTATTTGCTTGTGTAATGATGATATAGTGCACATGGGCTTAGTATGTTGGTATAAAGGTCCTCTATTTGAGAGAAGAAAAGTCTAAAAGACTACCTTTTACGACAGTACTTTGCCGCGCCGGACGAAGTATGTTCGATTGAATGCGAGATACGTTTAATCGAGCATGCGAAGTCCCATATCCTTGTCTTATTTATTTTATATGCATTGTGATGTGATGCACATGGGCTTAGTATGTTGGTCTAAAGGTTCTCTATTTGAGAGAAGAAAAGTCTAAAAGACTACCTTTACGACAATACTTTACCGCGACTTTTAATATTCCGCCATTTATTTTCTGCAAGTTATCCGTTTATGTGTTGATGATATAGTGCGCATGAGCTTAGTATGTTGGTCTAAAGGTCCTCTATTTGAGAGAATAAAAGTCTAAAAGACTACCTTTACGACAGTACTTTGCCGCGCCAGACGAAGTATGTTTGGTTGGATGTGAGATATGTTCAATCGAGCATGCGAAGTCCCATATCCTTGTCTTGTTTATTTTTATGCATTGTAATGTCATGCGCATGGGCTTATCAAGTTGGATTAAAGGTCCTCCATTTCGAGGGATCAAAAGCCTAAGGGCTACCTTTGCCACGACGTTTCGCCGCGTCTTTTATTATTCTGTTATTTGCTTGTTGTATGCCATCTCCTCATTTAATCATGCATCATAATGTAACGCGCATGGGCTTATCAAGTTGGATTAAAAGTCTTCCATTTCGAGGGATCAAAAGCCTAAGGGCTACCTTTGCCACGACGTTTTGCCGCGCCTTTTATTATTCCGTTATTTGCTTTCTTTATGTCATCTCCTTGCATAATCATGCATCATATTGCAATGCACATGGGCAAATCAAGTTGGATTAAAGGTCCTCTATTTTGAGGGATAGAAAGCCGAGGGGCTACCTTTGCCACGATGTTTTGCCGCGCCGGACAAATTACGCTCGATTGAACGTGAGATACGTTTAATCGGACACTTGAAGTCCTATATAGATGTGGGCATACGTCGCATCTCGTTTCTTTCATTCTCATTGTCTATCTTTTGCATCGCATCATTGCACGTTCATTTTAATGTTCAATTACCTTTTTAATTATCTCTTTACACCATGTGTTTAATCGCCCCTCTTTAATATGCATGCTTGTACAATCATTGTCCATTTGCGTTTCCATGATCATCAATGTAATGCGTTTGTGAAATTACCTGTTTGTCGTTATTTCAATTTACCTTCACGCATGAAAGCTTAGACATAGGTTATATACAAATAGGTTATAGGCAAACATAGATACGAGCTTTGTTTCTATGCATGTGAACTTAGAAATAGAATACCCTTGGAAATATATGTTGCTAGATTCGATTAAATTATTGCACAAATCATATCATTACAAGTGGCATAAGTAAGGGACCATTCTGAACCCAACGGTTTGAGGTCTTCCCTTGCGAGGGGTGAGTGCGGCCTTAAATCACATTTTCCCGGTTCACACCGGGTGGCGACTCCATGTTATTTCTCCGATTTAGTTCCCCCGCGGACTATTCCGTACTCCCAACTAGGCCGAGAGCCTAGAACAGCGTCGCCGATTTCTGTGTCCTACATTAAGTATGGGTGGGTCTCATATGCATAAAAAGAAAATAATAAAAAAATTAGAATTCACTATTTACATAGTGAATCTCATACCTATAAATAGAGGCTACATTTCATTATTTTCTTCATGCCATTCTCAACCAAATCTTCTGTATTCTAAGAGAGAAAAATATTATTTCTTCTTAAGAGTTTGTGAGAGAGATGTATTTCTCATATTTAAGAAAGTGTGAGATTATTCACTCATTACGTTTAGAGAGAGGTTGTAAATTCTTTCCACTATCGTGAAATCCTTCTACTTTGCTCGTGGATGTTTCCCTCACATGGAGGGTTTTACCATGTTTAATCTATGTCTCATTGCTTTATTTTATTGTTAATATCCATGGTAGGTTAAGCCTCCTAATTATTATTATACTGTTTTTATGGCAGGAAAAAACCTCATAAACTAACAATTATTCTCAATTTTCACTTTATTTGTGTGTCAGCTTTAGTCCACCCCTAACAAGCATCAATAATAATATATCAACAAAATCACAACACAAATATGTGAATTGCCAATCTGGCATTTTAAAGAAGGATGTTGACAGAAAATTAGACAAATCTTCATTTTAGCTTGCAATTGCGAATACAATGCCAAATTATCAGAACAAGCAACGCAAGAACATTTAACAATTGAAAAAGAACCCAGAAATTATAAGAGGCCTCAGAATGAGCCAGGATCAGGGGAAAAAAAAGGATTAACATTTCCACATTATAATTGTTCATAATCTCACAAGCGTCACATTGTCCATTGGTGTTGCATGTGCAAAGTGTAGTTTCTTTTCCTCTTTTGAAATCCAAGCAAAATCTTCCTCATATTGTGTTCCCCCTACATCCAATTTTGGAACATTTTTGTCCCAACAACTCTCTAGAAGGAACTTATAAAGCCTTCGGCCACTTGCGCTAGACTACCAGTAAGGAAGTCCTTTCTTTGTGTAGGTTTCCAAACCAATTTTCAAAGAAATTGTAAATATTGAACAAAAATATTTAAATGTGGAGGGGGTGATATTTACCAGTGCAGCCATATGTGCTCTTGTAAAATATTCCCATCTATTTCCAATTTGGAAATAGAAAACTTAGGAAGGTGTCGTCCCGTGTAACAGTCCGCCCAACTAGTTAGATATTACCTATTTTGGCGGTTCAGCAGTCCAGGGTGGCCTAAGTCCGAAGTTCTAGCCCAAAAAACCTCCAACAAGATGAGGGGGCTAACCCACTTAAAGGAAATCACTAACGCCCCTTCCAAGCGATGTAAGATATTACAATCCATCCGTCTTGACGCTCAATGTCCTCGTTAGTACATTTTCAATTGGGATATGGCTTTGATACCATTAGTGATTGCCCGCCCAACTAATCAGATATTGTCCGTTTTGACGGTCAATAGTGACCCAACTACGAAACCCTAGCCCCTCATGGTATTCTTTTGGCATCAAGGTGTCTCAACTCCGAAACCTTGGCCCTCTAACTAGTTGATGAGGCTAACCACTTATAAGGACATCACTAGCACCTCTCTTGAGTGATGTTACATCCCAACCGTTTCTTACCAAGTTAGTCGACATGACCAAGTAAAAGAACCCTATTTTCCATGTAAAATCCATTGAAGGATTTCTCCAGCACTTAAGTCAGCTTAGGCTGCTAGTGGCAGATGCTAATAATATACCTTGGGATTACCTCACGCCACGCCCAACTCGTCCTCTAACTCTAAGTTGGTGTCATTGAGCTATTCTGAATCGCTCAACATTCATAACAACAATCATAGATGCATTTGGAACATTAATACTGATTACGATTAAATTTAGCACGCAATCACAAATCGTTTTAAGTAATATAATGACAGAAAGTCGGATGTCGAATCCACATGGACTTAATATTTATCTTATTAATACCAAAAACTACTTAACTTAAACTAAACTATTGAGAATGAAAGTTGATTTATTAATCTAAAATTAGTTGAAAATAAATAATGAGCAAACAAGGTTGATTTATAAAGAACACAAGGTTGTAACTTCACCTAAGGACGCAAATAATGAGTCAATGCATTTTTCATTCAGTTGGGTTGTTGTTACTAATTATTAACCTAGAATACTAAATATTCACAAGCCTCTTTCGATGGTCAGGTGAATATATTCAGAATAACTCAATTAACTATATGTCTATATTAATTAAATTAAACTGAATTTCTTAATATCAGGTTCTAATATTGGCTACGTATGCCCTTTAATGACAAAAAAAAATCAGATGTCGAATCCACAAGAACTTACTATATTTATTAATATCAAAACTAACTTACTTAACTTAAACTAAACTATTGAGAAGATGAGTTGATCAATGTTTAAAAATACGGGGCGGCGCCTCGAGGCGGCCGGCCATTGAGGCGCGAGGCGGACCTCTTCGAGGCGGTGAGGCGGGCGCCTCAATCCGAAAATCGGAAAAATAATCCAAAATACATTCATTTTGGATTATTTTAATTTCAAAATAATGCAATTAAATTTCTTCATTATAAGAAAACTTACTTTATCATGCCTGCAGACATGTTAACTGTGCCAGACTTAAAAAGAACCTCATCATTTGTTTCGTGAACAAATAGCGAAGTATTAATTATTTGAAATTAGAAAGTCTAGGTAGATATACCGAGAAAAATACATAAATAAAGATCAAAATTTTGGAAGTCAGCGTTGACTCAACATCCCTCTCAGAGCTAAGGCATTTCTTTATTGACTACAAGTTGCCACATGGATACTTTGCCAAGCAACCAATTTCAAATAATGATTAAATAATAAGAACATCTCAAAACTATACAAGAATAACTACCTCTGATCCTAAATTGGCTCACAAAATACCCACTTACAAAAAAAAAAAGGGAGAAGAAAAAAAAAGGAAGAACTCAATTCCATAGGAAATTTATTATAATTGAAAATTAATAATAATCAAATGCATTTACAAATATTTATTCTTGAATTAACTAATTCGGTTTATATGCTATAAAAAAAAAAAAAAAAAACCCAGCTATAGATTTGCTTCAAAAAACACTTCCAACACTACAAAGAAACAATAATATTTTTCTATCTTTCCTGTGACAAAATAATAAATAAATAAATAAAATTAAAAAGAGTCTTCATAACAAACATAAATATCATTCATTGATTTACAAAGAGAAAGAGAGAGAGAGTGTGTGTGTGTATAGTGTATACCTTGACGACGCCGTTTGGGGACAAGACGGCGAGGAAGTCACCGTCAAAAGTGAAAGACGTTATGAAAGACTTCAGCTTCTGCCTCGCCATCGCCTCCAAAGTGCTTCTGGTGTTTCAGCGATAGATAAAAGAAGGGTTTTGGGTTTAATTTAGTGGGAAAAATATCATTGAGGTGAATGAAACGTCGAGACCAGTTAAGCCCTAGAAATTGTGAATTTTTTCCTTTATACGAATGAAACGACGACGTTTTAACGTCGTCGTTTAAGTTAAAAAAAATTAAAATAATAAAAAAAAGCTTTAGCGTGAGGCGGCCGCCTCACGCCGATTTGCAGTGATGCGGCATGAGGCGGCCGCCTCACAGGCCAAGAGGCGGCCGCCTCACAGGCTGAGAGGCGGCCGCCTCTCAGAAACCGCAATAGGCGGCCGCCTCAGAGCGCCGTCGCCGCGAGGCGGCCGCCTCAGGCGTATTTTTAAACAATGGAGTTGATTTATTAGTCTAAAATTAATTGAAAGTAAATAATGAGCAAACATCAATTTGGTGATAAACTTTATGCGCGAGAAGTACCCAGGGTTGTAACTTCACCTAAGTATGCAAACAATGAGTCCAGACATTTTTCATTCAATTGAATTATTGTTACTAATTATTAACTTGGAACACTAAATTATTCAGAAGTCTTTTTCGATGTTCAGGTGAATATATTAAGAATAACTCAATTAACTATATGTCTATGTTAAATTAAACTGAATTCCTTAAGGTCGGGTTCTAATATTGGCTACGTATGCCCTTTAGATATATGTGAGCTGTCCCTACATGCTCACATATCATTTTTATGTTAATATAGAGTATCAATCCTTTAATTGTCGAAACAAATAAAAAACTATTAAGAAATAGGATCCCAACCATAAAGACCTTCTCATAGCCCTTCTCATTTCCTTCAATGATGCAAGTCTTAATCAGTATCCTTCCTGAAGTAAGTCAGTTATTTGCCATTGTACAAAACAAAATTATATTCTTAAGATGGAATAACTAAATCAAAAGTAGTAAAAATGTATAGGGCCCAAACTGTTGCCAAATTTTCCTTATTTATCCTGAATTTGATCAGACACTGCTTCCAGTGAGAAAGAAGTGTTAATCATAAATAGACACAAATCCATAACAGAAATAGTAAATTGAACTCAAACAAGATATATCTTCCTGTCTGTTAAAAATGTTAAGAGAGCAGTTAGGTGTTGTCATAATATCTAATTATTAGTATCAAAACGCTAACTAAACCTTCTAGTAAAATGTCTTACTTCAATTTTCAGAAATTTCACGTGTGCAAACCAAATAACTGCAATATCTCTAAAATTTGGGCGTATACCTAAAATTTACTTTTCTATAATTTCTTTGAAACCAAATCAAACAAATCATTTTCCCACTAAATGGGGTCAGTCGGTTATATAAATTTTTTGACGCCATTATGCTCCATCTGATTTTCAACAATTTTTTAGAAGTAAATCCAAATTCATGAGTCATTCGACATGATATAATTTTAGAAAATCACAATCAGTAGTAAAAGGGAAAAAAGTTCGGATAGAAGTGGTTGACATGGCAAGAACATAAAGGGCCATATGTTGATCGCCTTTTGGAGACCCATCTGAATTAATCATTGTCATACCTGAACTTATGGAGATATAGATAGAAAATTTATATCTCAAGGACTAAATGCAAGGATATGTATTTTTAATATTAGTGTTGGTAATTATTCACTTTCGGAAAATCATAGCAACAATGAACACCTACATATTTTAAACATAAATCAATAACTACCTTGAACACTTTAATTGATATTGAAAGTTTGGCAAAAACTCACCAAAATCAAAATGTAAATGGTCATAATATTTATGGCTATTTCATGGAAGTGACGAGATAAAGAGAATGGGATAATCTCATAATCCATTTATAGAACAAAAATGATATACACACCAACACTTTTACTCACAAAAATCCCAACCCCCTCACTGTTTACTGTAGCTCACTGTAGCTACAGTGAGGGGGTTGAGATTTTTGTGAGTAAAAGTGTTGGTGTGTATATCATTACTATTTATAGAAACAGCAATGCAAAAGCAAATCCTGCAATATTGTCAGAGGTTTCAGAATATTCCTTTTTTTCTTTTTTTCTTTTTTTTTTTTTGCCTTTAAACCCTTGCTTGAAATAGTAACCACAAAATGATGACTTATTGACATCGTCTTGTAATTCAAGTTAAGATAAATATATTCCTATATCCTGGTCAAAGGTAAACACAAGGTCGAGAGTATAATCAGATCTTGCAGTACTTACGGATTCAAATATTTTTCCTCTGAAACCAAAGATTAACAGAAAATATTCAGAGTGGAGGGACTGAAAGTCCATATAAACAAGGACAAAAGTCCTCATTTCAATAAGCCGTAAACAATGAAGAATCTCTACCCAGCAAATTAAAACAAATTTCCCCAAAACAAAAGGTAAACTGCCTACAAGCAGAAGGTAAAATAATGAAAAAAGTGAGTTTGCATTGCAAAAATATTATATTGGTGAAATTTTTTAATCATTAAAGTAGAACTTATTTCATTTCTCATAATCAAATAATTTGAATTGCAAAAACAGTCAGCTACTAGGTGGAGACAATTCTGAAGCATCATCAAAGACTCATCAGTCAAACAAGTACAGAGAATAAAAAAAACTCTCATTTGTTTGTTACATGCAATAATGAAAACCGCCACAATCAGAGCAAAAAAGAGCATGTAGAAAATTTCTATATCTTAGCAGAATTTTAGAATGAAATGTGATAGTATTTCTTTTAACGGTGCATAATTCCTCTCTGTAGTCTGTACCACACCAAGGCATTAATTGTTGTTCATCCACAATATCAAGGCGTAAAGCAGAAAACTCAACTTTTCAGCAATTAAACTATGGGTTCCAATGACCATAGAGACATTTCCAGTTTGAAGATCCTGTCAAAGGAACCCATAAGGTCATGATAAGAACATGAAAATAATTCTAACCATCAAGAAATTATATAGTAAAATAGTGCATGCCTTGTTGTAAAATAAGTGCTATCAAACAAAATTTAACATGCATCAAACAACTTAATCATTCACTAACGTGCCAATATTAAATATAAACCATAGAACTTAGAAAAACATGAAAACTTGAAGATGATAATGATCAAGCAGAATCCAAGTCGAGTTGCCTCTATCCTTAAGAACTTATTAGCCTCGCCTCGGTGCTCTGCGGATGCTATGTGACAAATGTTCTCTCAGGATTCCTTGGATGCTTCTTGTATAAGGTGCACTCCTTTCATAAGAACTTGAACAAGGATAAAATGGTGGGAACTCTCTTGACTATGAAAACTCAAGACCTCCTAATATGCAAGACTTCTAAGAGAGTGTATATGAAAATTCAGAGAATTGAAATAAGAATCCAAGGCCTTATTTATAGACATGGAGGGTTACCATTGAAAAGGTACCCTTATGTCAAATAAGGCAATTCTTAAAGGTTATGTTGTTTCCCCTTAAAGGACATACCATTTCCATTAAACCCAAGGGTTTAATCTTTTCACTCAAGGATTAAATCCTTTCATTTCATTTATAAACTCTTATAACCATATTTAGAGAATTTACCCACAATCTCCCACAATTTTCTAAATATTCATGCAGACACTTGAGAGAGTTTTCGTGAAATAAAAATGCATCAAAATAGGTAGCTTTCGTCTTAAACCTTTCTTAGTGAATGACAATCGAATGTAATTGGCAAACCAGTGACCCATAGTCTTGAACTGTTCTGCCATTGGTGTAAACCAAGACAATTGCCAACACACAGCTTTACTTCGATCATTTCCTGTTCTACGGTTGTGTTCATTTCGGCCATGAACATTGGTCCTGGATTCATCAAGTCCTTTAGGGAATTCAGCCTTTAAAGATGTTGGGTTCCTAGAACATGCCAAGGATCTTCTAAGTCATAATTTCGTGTGAATACTCAAAGAAGTTGCGGAAAAACTTACATTGATCGGTTTCGTTGGATGTTGGAAGTTCAAAACTTTTGTGTTTGAGAAGAGCTCCAAGCCTTTCCCTTGTGTTCCAAATTCTAGGATTTGTTTCCCTAACACCTTAGTTGACTCTTTGTATGTGCTAGCAAGAAAAAATTTTGAAGCAAAATTTCTAAGAGGAAGGGAGAAGCATTCGGCAATGGTGTAGTGGAGAGGGAGAGAGTTTTCAATTTTTTTGTGTTTTGTTAATTGATTTTCCAAAATTCAATTATCATATACCAAATCCAAGTTTTGGTATTAGTCATTCCAAAATGACAAAGTGTATTTGACAAGTTACCAACAAATTCACCACCAAATTCTATCACCAAAAAGGTGACTAAAGTTGACTAATGATGTAAGTTGGTGGGCCCCACTTTAAAATTCAAAATTCGAGTGGGCCCGCTAAACACACTTCGGGCTCGGGTTCGTTTAATTCTGAATTAAAGAATTTGCCGTTACGACATAATTAAATCCAATTTAATTAAATTATTATGCCTAGCAAAATTATTATTAAAGTCGCTTACGAATTAATTCTAAATTAATTCGTTCGCCCGAATTAAAATCCAATTTTAATTCCGCATTGAAATCTAATTTCAATTAATATATCGAATATATTATTTAATCGATTAATTCCAAATTAATCGTTCTCTCTCTACTATTCGAATTTTATCCCAAATAAATTCTTGTCGTAATTAATCCTAGATTAATTTTCTCTCTCTCATAATTAATCCTAAATTAATTCTGTTCGAGTCAAATGTCATTGGTGAATCTTTGGGAAGCGACCAATGAGATCCATGGATATGTTGGCAGTAAATCCGGTCGTCGGACTATCCGAACATGTGCGTACCCGGTACCATATTCTTACCGATTTACAAGACATGGTTGGCTTCTAGCAAAGCACCGTGCCTACCCAATTCTCCAAAAATATTATTTTAAGGAATACATAATCTATATCAGGCGTAGTATACTAAGTATTGCGTATTACGATCCAGCATCAGATGTCACATGCTAGGCTTGAGGCTGGAATTGTGTCTGTCTCGTACGAAGCATATATCGAATCACTAGCAACTAGTCTCTTTAATCGGATAATCATGACCTTGTCATATTATCCCGATAGTTGCAACATAATAGAGTACCAGTTCTGTATCCCTGCGTGATCATCATCTCCATATGAATGAAGTGATATTTCCATCTTGACATCACACCTAATACTCTATGATTCTCAATAAACCCAGAAAAGGCGTACACAGAACCTGTTAAAGCCCCAGACGACCAAAACTAAAGCGTATTGATTGTCGCAAGTATTAGCGATGCAAGTCTCAGGTTAAGACCAAATACTCCTACCTTGATTCGGATTCTCATAGATATATAGTCATACTACCAATGGGATTCCGAGGGGTCTATCCAGAGCGAAGCTGTTTCCGTATCATCGGCAAACAAATCCTCCTGTTACACTTTCATGAGTATCCAATACCCAAATAAATGAGAACTATGCTGTTACGCTTCTATAACGCGTACAAGTGTAATACTAGCCTATTCCGCATTATCGATGTCCAGTCTCGATAATACTACGACTAGGGATATTTAATGATTAAACCGTCTGTGGATTGATACTGTCTCATATCATAATAATCCGGAACTAATCATATGGACTTTTATCATTTATATATTCAAGTAATCTAATTACAAAATGATAAAATAGCAATTTCCTTTGTCACATAGTTAATTTGTACAAAAACCACAATGTCTTTTACAAATAGTGATGTTATGGGTCATAATTGTCCAACAATCTCCCACTTGGCCTATAGCCAATCACTCAAGTATCTAACACCTAAACTATGTACATGTTGTTGGGGTTTTAAGAGGGAATATCGGTAACGCAGCGGAAACGCGGAAAATCAAAATTTTCAGATTTCAAAATTTTTATTGGATCAATTAAATAAACTTATTTATTTAATTACCCAATTTTCAAATTCTGAAAAAATTACACAAGAAATCTAATTTCTTGGTAATTACCGAATTGCCCCATAACTTTGCAAATTTATCATTTTAGTCCTAAAATTGTCAAAAATAATTTTGGATGATTCTAAATCACTTCTAATATGATTTTAAACATATCAAATACATCAAAATCAGATTTGCAACAAATCCCCAAATTTTAGTCCAATGCCGTGAGCCACCCAAAATTTTCAATTAATTACAATTTGGTCTCTTTAGTTCAAAACATGCCAAGATCAAATCCAATCAATCCACAAATTTACATGCATCATATAAATACCATAATGCATCACATATATGAAAAGCCCCAAATTTGGAGTGGGTTAAGAACCCTAATTTTTCAATTTCATCAAATTGTCCAATTTTACCAAATCTTTAAAATCCAACACTTTAATCCATTCAATACTTCACCAATCTAGCCTCACCACTTTGAAACAACTATAGAAAAATTCTAGGTCACCAAGGAGTGGCTTACCAACTCTAGAATGACAACTTGATTTTCCAAAAATCAAAAGTAAAGCTTTGAAACCATTTCAAGCTTACTTACATGCATCAATCTTTCATCAAAGTTCACAACCAAAAAAAAACAAAAACTATAAGAAGAGAGACAACACCAAAGCAACACAAATGATGCTAAGCATGTTATAAACAATTTTCACGTTGAAGACTTTGAAGAAAAACTTACAAAAACATGATTTTTCCAAGCACATTCTTTCTTTAGGCCTTTAAGCTTTTCTCTCATCTTCTTTTATGTTTTTTGGTGCCAATGAACTTGTTAAACCCTAAAAAATGAAACAAAATAATATATACCCTCCAAAAATTGCCTTGGCCAAAATTTAGGGTGTATATAAAATATCTAGATATTTTTATTTCAATTAATTTACAACTTGTCAACTTGCACTTGTAATCATCAACCTTTTAATGAAATAAAATAAGTCAACAATTGCAACTCAAAAATATAACACTTATATTCAATTTAGGGTGTTGGCCGAATTTGAAAATAAATGAAAGGAAATTGATATTTCAATTTTAACAAAAAAAAATAAATATCCAAGGAAGTCAAATCCAATTTGACAATATTTTCCTTAATATAAAGTCAAATATTTACACTAATAATCATTTCCTAACTTTATCATTTCATAAGATATTTATATTTTAATTATATTAATTATTTAACAATTAAATAATTAATTAATTAATCAAATACAAATATCTCAAATATATGTATTATATTTACTTTAAATATCTCAAATACATATATAAATTATATGTCAAATACCTTTATTTGACAATTTATTAATGTGTATTTAATAATATCATATATTAAATACAAATACACATTAATTAGGAAATGACGGTTCGGCCCGTTGCATGTATTTTTCATTTAATGTTTAAACGATTTATAAATAATCACCATTATTCATAAAAGTTGCCCTAGTGCTCTACGAGTATATTTCATTAGTGAGACTCTCTAGATTTAGGTATATCCGTTTCAAAATCCAATTTCGTGTCCATAATTTACCCACCCATAAATTATGACGACCAAAGATAAACTAGCTGAATCATACAGGTCGAGGTCATTGCATACGTATAATCCATCCGTCAAAGGTATCCGGATAATACCAGAGATATAGATGTGAACGTCAAATCTCTATAGGTATTATCCCGTCGACGTATCTATTAGCAATCTCTAAATAACATTCGGAACTCACTTCCGAAGTATACTGTGGCCACAGATTTAACAGACTACTAATCATATATGGACTACCTATGCTCTGTACACAGAACTGACGGATCCTATCTTGATACACACATGATATCCTGAGGATCGGTCCACACCCAATGAACAGACGGAGGTCTGATCTAAATAGATCGGTAAAGTGACTGCCATCTAAGTGTGGAGGATGTCTCATATATCCACAGTGGTATCTCAAGTCGAAGGACCACTATGCTACTCAACCCGAGAAGATTCTTATTGACGTTGGTGTACCATCCATTAAGAATCTTCGGTGAGTCGTTCAGTGTTTATCCACTATAAACACCTACACGTCTATACGAGTCTCCACTGACTCATGGTTCATTTGGATAAACCATCAGACCAAGTCCCGATATACGACATGTACTGGTCTCAACGGATTTAACTAACCGAATCGTGTTAGTAAATCTTGACCAAGAACTATATTTGATAATATACATTTAGCAGTAACACTTCCCAATGTCAATTATAAACTAGTTTTGTAACTGTGTACTGCAATATATATTATCGGGCCTTTGTCTAATATATACATATCACTAAACCACATTTAGTTTCAATGTAATCGTAATCAGATCGAATACGTATATAAAAGCAAGAGGTGTAATCATAAATAAGTAATATTATGGAAAAAAGATTGATCGTATTCATGAATCATACATAAATACGATGCGGATTGGCGCTCTGAGCACCAACAACAATAATTTCTCCCACTTGCTCTTGTGCCAATCCACGGTATCATATACACATCTCAATGTGTATCATATACTCATGGCTCTTAAAAGCTCACCTAGCACTTAAGAGGTAGGCAATAAATAGTAGGTCCGCTATAAAATATTGAGTTTGTCAAACAAACCCAATCGTTTCCCATAGCCAGCATCATTCATATTTTGTAGAATCTAAATTATACATTAATATGACTCTGATGCTACATCAGTATTATGCTACAGTTGTCCAAGTATTTAGGGATCAAATCCAAAATACTATGCAGACAACCGCAAGCACAACACCAATCAAAAACTTCTAATTTATAAGGTCACTATGCAACTTCATAAGTCGATACTTCATAAGTTGCATCTAATTCCACTCAAAAAGTAGAATCCTCGGTGACACTCTCATTGCATATACTCTGACTCTTTATGACGTAGACTGTCTAACGTCATAATTAGTTTCAAAACTAATATGACCCTAATGGTTGCAGACTGTATTCTCTATCAATTAGAAACTCATTCTTAATATCTCAAAGATCACAAAGAATGTGTTTCAAGATCCATCCTATGGTCTATAGGGTATCAAAATAACTCGTAACAATTACAATTAAATCGATATCTTTAATCGCACATAATAAAGTATTCATTATGTCATCATCAAATGATACATAAGATTGATTAGACATTCTAATCAATATCTCTTTCAAAAAGGAATCATCTTTACGAAAGATGAATATTTTATATAAGACACATATTAACTGTCAAACAATTATACTAATTGTCATACAGATAGCCTTGTTATGTCCTTTATTAGATTATATCTAATACACAAATAATAGGAGTATCTCATAAGTCTATTAGTTTTATATCTTATATATAAAACTTTATATCGTATAGAACAGAGACTATTCCCACTGCTTTCACGGAGTAAAGAAGACTTAAGTAAACCTTTTACCTCACAAACATCTCATTATTACTATAATAATGATAATATTGTTAGGATATATAACACTAGAAAGTAATTTGTACGCTCCCACTAACCCTTCAATCACATATGTATTCTCTATACTTTGACAAGATCAGACAATCTGACTGATATAAAAAATAGAGAACACGGATTTCCGGAAGACTTATCCGAGTCTACAATAGGCTCTATAAGCTAGCACACTAAACTGCGATCTCAGCAGAACACAAACTCTAGGGCCATTCCAGAACGAACTCTTCAAACAAAGAAATCACAACTGATCTCTATCTGAATAAGTCATTCAAAAACGCCACTTTGCATTCTTTAGCTAAAATACACAATTTAATATTAACATTAGCCAACAGATCTAAAATTATTCAATCGGTGCGACTAGAGACAAGTTTGCTCAGAATCTACAATAGATTGTTGAGTATAACCTTTCTCACTGTCATACTGTAAAGGTCAAACCTTTAATAAGCTCACACTGCTTTTTCGCGCAAACAATTAGCACATATCATGAACTAATTCATAATTAAATCTTAATCATGTTCAAAACTTGATCGTAGTAAGCCACGAACAATCTTAGATCTATGGTTCAATGGTGAACTTCCAGAATCAATATCAAATATCGCTTCCATTATAAGTTATAGGATAATTTTCTTCAATAAGAAAACAACAGAACCATTAAGTATCAAATACTCGAAAATGATTCTGTTATCCTATTGGACTAGTACGGAAGATGTATAAGAGTTGTTTCATCTTATTAATTACGTAGTTCCAATTATAGTTTATCATTTTCACATTTGACTACAATAAGTCAAGTCTTTTCTACAATTGTTAACATCTGATGTTACACATCAAGTAATAAAACGATTTTATTACTTAGGATCGTAGGAAAGATATTCTATCAAATAAAATACAATATTCTATTAAACAGAACAAACGATAAACTTTTACTTATACCTCCGAGGTTTAAGTAATTTCCATTATATAACTATTATATAAAAGAAAGATTCAAATCTCAAACTTTTCAAGATTCGGATTTTCTACCTATACATATCATTTATGTAACTGTAGAAATTAATGGAACCTAAATTATAAAGATGAACTAGTGTTACTGGAGCATATCCCTGTAGGACACAGAAATCGGCGACGTTGTTCCAGGCTCGCGGCCTAGTTGGGAGTACGGAATAGCTCACGGGGAACTAAACCGGAGAAATAACATGGAATCGCCACCCGGTGTGAACCGGGACAAAGATTTAAGGCCGCACTCACCCCTCGCAAGGGAAGACCTCAAACCTGTTGGGTTCGGAATGGTCATTTACTTATGCCACTTGTAATTATGTGATTTGTGTAATATCTTAACCGAATCTAAGCAACATGATCAAGAACAACCTATATCTAGTTCATGTTCATAAAGATAAATCCTATGTATAAGTTTGCATGCTTCGAAAGTAAGTCATTATAACGGCAAGCATACAATAACACACAACAATCTCATGAATATACTTCAATCACATAATGCGGAAAACAAATAACAATCTAAACATAACATAAATTCCTAACGCAAAATAAATAACTAATCATGCTTAAAATAAACAACTAAATTATGCATAAAAAAGTAACGTAATCATACTTAAAAAATAAATAACATACTAGACTAAATCATGTTTAAATAATAAATAACGTACTAGCAACCTTATCATGCTTAAATACAAAGTTTGGATGAAACGAAATACGTGTCTCTCAAGTGGCACGTGGCATTGTATCCCGATTGCAAACCGTAATACCGTCCATTCAGATTCTGCTACAGAATTTACGTCCGAGTTTCCATCCGATATACCACAAAAGAAAACACGCATTCCGTTCATCCGGAATTCACATCATGCCTCAATAAACGACTCTCATGCGATAATATATTAAAATAAATAAAAGAAACGAAAGATAATAAATAAACAAGATGTCCTCAGGTCTAACCTCTTTTGTCGTCTCTCGAAAGTGCGTTACACTGCCGTCGGAAGGGTTGACATTCCGCAACTTTTCTGGTTCACTAATCCAACATTTTTTCTCACTGTTTCGCTGTTTGGACTATTGTTTTCACTCCATTTCGTTGCTGTTTTTGTATTTTTTGGTCAATGTTTTAAGGTAATTTAGGGATTGTTTTAGCGGTTTTTGGGGTGTATTAGGGGGCAGTTTTCGTCGCTGTTTTGGGCAGTTTTTGGACTATTTTTCAGTTCAGTTTTGGGGCTGTTTGGGGCAGTTTTCAGGTTATTTTCATGGCAAACACTGGCAGCTTTTTTGGTATAATGTGTGGTAGTTACTGGCAGTGCAGTGGGCTGTTCGGTGATGTAGTGGGGCATTGATATGGGGCTGTTCGGTTTTGGAAGGGTTTAGGGGGCGATTTTTGTCACTGAAGGGAAGGCTTTATGCGGCAGTTTTGGTGGAGGAATATGCAGCTATTTGGGCAGTGAGGAGGGTGCGGCAATGGAGATCTTTGTTTGTGCTTTGGGCGTGAACTAGGCTCTTGTGTTCTTTAGTGAATAGGCGTGAATAGGCTAGGTTGTTTCTTATGAGAATATTGTGTGTATGAGCTAGGGGTTTAATGTGTTGGTGAATGGTTCTTTTTATAGGCAAAAGGATGGGGGCTTTCCTTGTTGGAGAAGGAAGATGATTTGTGCATTAAAGGGAATATCTTTTAAATTAGTATGTGTAAGGAAATCTTTTAATTAGGGAAGTGATTTGATTTAATTTGATTTATTCTCTTTTAGTTAAGGATATGATTTAGTTTAATTAGGCAAGGGATCCATGTGATTTCTTTAATTTAGGAAGTGGATTTGGCTTGATTTATTCATGTGTTTAATGTGATTTTTGTTAATTAGGAGGGTGTTGGGTGTGTGACTTAGGGTGATTTGGGCGTGAGTTGCTTTGTCTTGGTGGGCTTGGGTGTTTGGTTTGGTGTATTTTTGGGCTTGGTGTGTGTCTTGCGGGGGTTTGGGCTAGGATGTGTTTTAAAATGAAGGTCCAACAAGCGAACCTGCAGCTACTCCAGCGAATTAAATCCAACAATGTGTCAATTTATTGACTCTTCCATTCCAACGTCCGTTTCCCGCGACTTCCACAATAGAAGAGGTAGTGTCTCCATGCGAAACTCATCATCGGGACTTATATGCAAAAATGTAGTGCCTACAATCCCCAAGAGTATTGAAACTAATTCGGTAACATTCAATATCAAATGAATCAAATCATATAAGATTCGACTGCTCCCACTACTCAATTCCATCAAGATGGAATCATGGAAGAATAATATTGAATAAAAATCATATTCACTGAATAACCTTATAACTAATTACTTTAAATTCATATGTTTGATTGTATCAAAGATCTTTGAACAGTTCAAAGACATGTAATGAATTTTAAGGATAGAGTTCTCAAAAAACTTCAGATTGAATATATTTGAACAAGTCAAAAATGTTCAATCTACGTTTCATCAGAACAAATTGAAAGTTCTTGATACTTTCAAGACGTTCAATATGAGTTCCTTCAGAAACACGTAACTAAGTTATGACAATTTATAAACTAAGTTACGAATTAAAGAAAACTACCTTAAGTAATTCCAATTCATTAAACTACATACATCTTATGTATCAGTTTAATAAATATGGTGGTCCAATGACAAATCATTGGTTAAACAAGATTTTAATCACCTTCCCAAATACAATATTCATTAAATGGATAAGGATATGTGGTGTGATCTCATATCAAACCATCATTTACAATACGGAATAAGCATCCAATGCTTAAGTGATAAAATCTCATAAAGCACCGTTCTAAATTATTTATTTTACCGAATAATTTTTCTTAATGTTTATCTCAACGTCAATGACACTACTAGTTATATTTAAAATTTATAACAATTGTTTATAAAGAACAAGTAACTATCCAATAGTCGCAAGTTCCGATATCAAATATCAAACAATCATTAACTAATATTTTAAATAACTAGACGGGAGATCTGGTATCCAATACCTATAGTTGTAGTATTGTGAAAATCGATATTTTCTATACACAACTATACGCATCTCCTTTCTTTAGCTTTATTATTTGCCTTCAAATATTCACAACAATTGCAAATAATTGATTAGCAAATTGTGTCAAACACATTGCCTCTAAAGGTCATTAAAGCTAAGAAATGTCATTACTAGATAAACAAATACCTAATGGGGCTTTCTTAATGCCAGTCAAGTATCTCGAGACATGAACTAATTCAAGTTAATTCTTACTACATAAGAAACTATTCTCTCTAAAGTATTATATCCTAAAAGGGATATCTATCTAGATTATCTATCATGACTTAGAAACTAAGTCATTAACCATCTTGATTTTTCAAGAAAAACGGAACAACAGTTCCCGATGGTTTAGACCAATCTAAAAATATCATAGTCTAATAGTATTTAGAACCTATTCTAGAATAACTGCAACCAAGAGTCAAGTCAGATAACATATCAAAATATATGTGCAGTGAATAAAAGTTCAATTCTATAAAAAAAAAAAATAGAATAAGGAAACAAACAAGCGGCAATTTCCATAATAATACACACTGCCTAAGTTATGGAATTTTTAAACTTAGCAGTGCCTCCCATTATTTTATGTAATACCGTAATCCCCAACGAAAAAAGAGAATTCAATAATTAAATCGAATTCCATAATGGGAAGTGGACCCCATGAATATATTTTGACTCACAGCAGAGGCACGGTCTCGCCTACGTATATTCATCAGGTAGACAATTCATTGTCAATCACACTCGTTGTGACTCCTGGGTTTCCGGTCCTGGTCGTTTCTCGTTGTGATTGCTAGAGCAGGTCCACAAGGAGACGTACCAAGGTTAAACTCGTCAATGATAAACTCAAGCTACTTGCGTAACCCTGACAGCTAGGGCACGTTCAGGATTCCACTTTCGCTTGAATTTATATAGTATCTAATATACATCCGGCATAAATAAATCTCTATCGGCTACACCCTCACAGCAGAGGCACGGTCTCAGATGTAGTCACGGAAAAATATTCATAAACTATATTGACAAGGCGAACCAAGAAACAAGTATTCCAAATACCAGTTACTTTAAAACCTTATTAAGCGGTGATACTCCATAAAGTGTCATACACTTTAAATTTAATCAAATTAAATGAAAGCATACATGTATCAAGTAAAAAAAGAACAAACATTAGATTTTAAAGGGGGTAATCATATTAGGGTGTCCAGAATCAGACTCGTTCTGATACCATTTTGTTGGGGTTTTAAGGGGGAATATCGGTAACGCAGCGGAAACGCGGAAAATCAAAATTTTTCGATTTCAAAATTTTTCTTGGATCAATTAAATAAACTTATTTATTTAATTACCCAATTGTCAAATTCTGAAAAAATTACACAAGAAATCTAATTTCTTAGTAATTACCGAATTGCCCCATAACTTTGTAAATTTATCATTTTAGTCCTAAAATTGTCAAAAACAATTTTGGATGATTCTAAATCACTTCTAATATGATTTTCAACATATAAAATACATCAAAATCAGATTTGCAACAAATCCCCAAATTTTAGTCCAATGCCGTGAGCCACCCAAAATTTTCAATTAATTACAATTTGGTCCCTTTAGTTCAAAACATGCCAAGATCAAATCCAATCAATCCAAAAATTTACATGCATCATATAAATACCATAATACATCACCAATGAGTGGCTTACCAACTCTAGAATGGCAACTTGATTTTCCAAAAATCAAAAGTAAAGCTTTAAAACCATTTCAAGCTTACTTACATGCATCAATCTTTCATCAAAGTTCACAACCAAAATAAACACAAAATATAAGAAGAGAGACAACACCAAAGAAACACAAATGATGTTAAGAATGTTAGAAACAATTTTCATGTTGAAGACTTTGAAGAAAAACTTACAAAAACATGATTTTTCCAAGCATCCTTCTTTAGGCCTTCAAGTTTTTCTCTCATCTTCTTTTATGTTTATTTGGTATCTAATGAACTTGTTAAACCCTAAAAAATGAAACAAAATAATATATACCCTCCAAAAATTACCTTGGCCAAAATTTAGGGTGTATATAAAATATCTAGATAGTTTTGTTTCAATTAATTTACAACTTGTCAACTTGCACTTGTAATCATCAACCTTTTAATGAAATAAAGTACGTCAACAATTGCAACTCAAAAAATATAACACTTATATTCAATTTAGGGTGTTGGCCGAATTTGACAATAAATGAAAGGAAATTGATATTTCAATTTTAACAATTTAAAATAAATATCCAAGGAAATCAAATCCAATTTGACAACATTTTCCTTTAATATAAAGTCAAATATTTACACTAATAATCATTTCCTAAATTTATCATTTCATAAGATATTTGTATTTTAATTATATTAATTATTTAACAATTAAATAATTAATTAATTAATCAAATACAAATATATCAAATATATGTATTATATTTACTTTAAATATCTCAAATACAAATGCACATTAATTAGGAAATGACGGTTCGGCCAGTTTGTATGTATTTTTCGTTTAACGTTTAAATGATTTATAAATAATCACCATTATTCATAAAAGTTGCCCTAGTGCTCTACAAGTATATTTCATTAGTGAGACTCTCTTGATTCAGGTATATCCGTCACAAAATCCAATTTCGTGTCCATAATTTACCCACCCGTAAATTATGACGACCACAGATAAACTAGCTGAATTATACAGGTCGAGGTTATTGCACACGTATAATCTCTTTGTCACAGGTATCCGGATAATACCAGAGATATAGATCTAAACATCAAATCTCTATAGGTATTATCCAGTCGACGTATCTATTAGCAATCTCTAAATAAAATTCGAAACTCAATTCCGAAGTATACTGTGGCCACAGATTTAACAGACTGCTAATCATATATGGACTATGTTAGACAGTTATGACCCATAGCGTCACTATTTGTAAAAGACATTGTGTTTTTGTACAAATTAATTATGTAGCAATGGAAATTGCCTTTTATCATTTCGTAATTAGATTACTAAAATGTGTGAATGATGAAAGTCATTATGATTAGTTCCGGATTGAGATGATATGAGACAGTATCAATCCACGACGGTTTAATCATTAAATATCCCTAGTCGTAGTATTATCGAGACTGGACATCGATAATGCGGATTAGACTAGTATCGCACTTGTGCATGTTATGGAAGCGTAACATCATAGTTCTCATATATTTAAGTATTGGATACTTATGCAAGTGTGGTAGGAGGTTGTGTTTTACCGATGGTACGGAAAACAGCTTCGCTCTGGATAGACCCCACGGAATCCCATTGGTAGTATGACTATGTGTCTATGGGAGTCCGTATCAGGGTAGGTGTATTTGGTCTTAACCTGAGACTTGCATCGCTAGTACTTGCGACAATCAATACGCTTTGGTTTTGGTCGTCCAGGACTTTAACATGTTTTGTGTACGCCTCTTCTGGGTTTATTGAGAATCGTAGTGTATTGGATGTGATGTCAAGACGGAAGTATCACTTCAGTCATATGGAGATGATGGTCATGCAGGGATACAAAACTGGTTCTCTAAAAGGTTGCAACCGTTAGGATAATATGACTAGGTCATGATTATCCGATAATAAAGAGACTAGTTGCTAGTGATCCGATATATGCTTCGTAGGGGGCAAACACTATTCTAGCCTCAGGCCTTGCATGTGACATCCGATACTGGATCACGAGATACGCAATACTACGTATACTACCCCTGACATAGATCATATATTCCATTAAGAATATTTCTGGAGAATTGGGTAGGCATGGCGCTTTGCTAAAAGCCAACCTTGTCTCGTAAATCGGTAAGAACGTAGTACAAGGTACGTACGTGTTCGGATAGTCCGACGACCAGATTTACTACCAACATATCCAGGGATCTCTTGGGTCGCTTCCCGAAGATTCACCGATGACGTATGATTTGAACTTTATTAATCTGTGATTAATAGCGGAGAGACTTTAACTGGGATAAAGTACTATTTAAAGAGAGAGAACGATTAATTTGGAAATAATCGATAAAATAATATATTCGATATATTATACGAAATTGGATTTCGACGCGGAATTAAAATTAGATTTTAATTCGGGCTAACAAATTGATTTAGAATTAATTCGCAAGCGACGTGAATAGTAATTTTGCTAGGCATGATTATTTAATTAAATTTGATTTAATTACGACGCAACGAAAAACTCGTTAATTCAGAATTAACGAAACCGAGCCCGAAATGTGTTTGCGACGCCACTTCGATTTTGAATCAAGTGCGGCCGCAAGTCACATCGCAAGTCACATCACTTGTCACTTTAGTGATAAATGTCTAAGTCACATTTTTTGGTGAGTGACATGCAGTCACTATTCATGAAAGAAGTGGTTGTGGGCATTTAATGAGCTTTTGGAGCCAAAATTTTGGTTTGACTTTTGAAGTATATACCAAATATTTGGTAGTTGATTTTAGGTAATTTTTTTTAGAAAACAATAACACAAAAATCAAGAAGAACTCTCTTTCCCAAAATAGCCAAAAACCGTGAGTTCCATAGAGGAAAGGAAGCTTGATTTTTCTTTCATCTTTTGCTAGCACAAACAAGGGATCAATACAAGGTGATAGGGAAACCGAACTAAGAGCTTGGAATCCTTTAAAGCTTGGAGCTTGGTCATCTTCATCAACAAAGTCACCTTGGCCGAATACATCAAGTAAGGAGAAAGTTTTGTTGATCATCACATCCAAAAGTCGTTCTATGTAAGTGTGTTTCCGCCACTCTTCGTTGCGTATTCATTCTATTTCTATGCTTATATTGATATTGGGACCACCCTAGAAACCAACAATGGTATCAGAGTAAGGTTTAAGCATGAAAATGATTAGGGTAAAATTTGGGTAAATTGATTTTGAGCATGTTTTGACTAAATTACTTGTTTGAGCATGCTTGTATATGGATGACTTGGAGTTATTTATGATCAATTTCATGAAAAATTAATTGGATCAATTTTTCCCCTTGATCTTGGCTTGGTCGAGAGTTTGGTACCCTTTTATGTCATGGTATTTTTTGTTTGTTTGATCATTGGATGACTTGAAATAATTGGGTAATGTTGATTTAAAATTCAATCGGATTGAAAACGAAATCGGACATAAAATACCCACAAATGCCGTGACATATTGAGCATGTAATGAGATGATTTTTGGTTCAAAAATGTTGGACATAAGTTGAACAAATGAATACATAATTAATTGATTAAATTTGTATTTTGGAAATATTAGTTTGGATAATTAATTGATGTATTACACTTTGGTTAATTGAATTATAAATTTGGAATTTTAAAATTTGATTAATTGGGCTTGATTTTGAATTGGGCTTGTAATTGTTGTATTTGGGCCTTATGGACTTGGTTGGGCCAAGTAGGTTTGGGCCAAATGGATTGGATCCATATTGGGACTAAATCATTCCATTAAGTCCAAATATAACAAATGGGCTTTAAATGTTTAATTGGGCCTAATGGGCCAAAATTGGTTTCTTGGCAAATAAGGGCGATTCCTTACTTGGGCCTTGGTATTTGGGTTTAACCCATATTGACCAAAGCCCATGCCTTATGAAATCAATTGAAGGCCCATTGGACTTTTAATTAAACAACATTGGATGTTAATTGGGCTTTGAGACCCATTGTGATTAGATTTGGAATCTAAGTCGTTAAAGCGCATTAAAAAGTGTAGATATTTAATTTGGAATTAAATGAATGAATTAGTATTGAATACGAATTAATTTAGATTTAAAGAGTAGTTCGATATAATTCAAGAATTTATACTTTGAGTACTTATTCACAAACGAGTTGGACTCGCGCAAATCAAATCATTGTTTGAACATTGGATGATCACTAATATTCAAAGATTAATTAATTTCATTAGATTGATTGAATAACATGCTTGAATGAATACATGGATGTGATGAATGAATAGCGTATATCGGATGGATATTAGAATGGAAAGGGCAATTTTAGAAATTATTGTAAATTTAGAATTTATAAATCGGACCTGCGTGTCCAGCCTTCTCTCTTTATTAATTCTTTGTATTCTCTTCTCACCTAATTCCCCGCAATGTTAATGAGGTTTCAATTATTGTATTATGTAATTAGGTAGAAGTAGAGAATAGTGCCAGCCGGGGAGAGGAAAGAGAGTGATTTGTTCTAGGAATAAGTTGTTAAATATCCATCCGCATATCGTTATTAATTTACTTTCCGTGCCTTATTATGCTTTTAGAATGCATGCTTAAGGGTGTATGATGAGACCTACCAAAGATAATAAATTGGTTGCCAATTTACGCGAAAAACCCTCAAAACATATTAAGCGTTTTCCTTCCATTGAGTGATTCTTACTCAAGATCTAAAATTGGCACTGGTTTGTTGGCCAAAGTCAAGACCTTTGTCAATTGCGGATGTGTTTGAATCATGAAAGCTTTATTCCATATCGGTGTCTTGTCCAAGTTGTGATTTGTTGGCCAAAGTCAAGATCACTTCTTGTCCATCGACATTGATTACGAAGCTTTCCAACGTCAATGGGTCCCGCTTAACTAGAATCATTAAGCTTGTTGTGCCAAAGCCAATGATTAGTTGATTCAGAGGAAAATGTTAGGAAAATATATTGGATATATTGGCATATATATTGTATATATGTTTCGGACTTGGAGGTCCACCTACCGGATCTAGGAATTGGATGAGATCCAATTGATCTTCGAGATCTACCTAGTTAAATATCATACAACTTGTTGGCCAAAGTCAAGGTTGTGTGTTATTTAACGGGATCCTAGCCCACTAGGAAACTAGGTTTCCCGAGTACTCAACAGAGGGTTAGAGGCTCGCCGAAAAATAGTGGGAGGCCAGTATTGAATTTACAATTTCGTTCAAATACTTAGCTTTACGCGCTTTCAAATTATTTCGTCAAAATTATTTTATTAGTTGGACTAATATTGTATTATTTTTCTTGTAACAGTTAGACTGTACCCTTACATTGTTAATTGGATAGTTAGACTATCGCAATTAAAATGACAGGAAAGAACAGTGTCCAGGACATCATCATGGGAGATAATGTCTTCAACGGCACTAACTTTTCCGATTGGGACATGAATCTAAGGATAGTCATTAGATCCGAGAGGCTGCTATATACTATAGAGAGACCTCTTGGGCCTAAGCCCAGATCTGATCAGTTGCTCGGGCTAGATCTTTGGAAGACACATAGCGATGACAACGCAACTGCTCAATCTATCATACTTGCTGCTATGACTCAGCAATTCCATCGACAGAACAAAGGATTGGATCCCTATAACATGTTGGCGAAGTTGAATGATCTACACCGATTTAATCTTAGATCGCAGAGATATGAGTTACAAAAGAAAATCTTCCGCGCTCGGATGTCGGATGGTACATCTGTTGAACAACATGTGACACAGATGATTTCCGATATCGAGCAGCTTGGACAAATGGGGATTGTCTTTGAGATAGAGACCTGTATAGATTTGATCTTGCAGTCTCTCCCCGACACTTGGAGTGGGTTCATCATGAACTACAATATGATGAACCAAGAGTAGACTCTTGGAGAGTTGATGTCCATGCTGCGAGAGGCAGAAAAGGAACTTCTTAAGGGCAAGAAGCGCGAGGCACACTTTGCTTCTACCTCTTGGACTCCGAGGGCTGGGCCCAAGGCGACTGGAGGTGTTAAAAAGAAGAAGCATAAGAAGAAGGGCAAAGGCAAAACGTCAAAGGCTTCTGGGAAGTCTAAGGATAAGTCTCAGGATGTATGCCTCCAGTGCGGGAAGCGGGGTCACTGGAAGCGTGACTGCCGCGAGTATAAGGCGCTCCAGAAGGAGATAAAGGCGGGCAAGGCACCGGCCTCAGGTATGTTTGTTATAAATAAACATGACTACTTCTAGTTTTAAAAATTGGATTTTTGATTCTGGTTGTGGTACTCACATTTGTACTGATGTGCAGGATCTGCGGATTAGCAGGAAACTAACTACGTCATGAGAGATTGACCTGCGTGTTGGAAATGAGACATTTGTCGCTGTTTTGGCCGTTGGTACTTTTGTTTTAGAACTGCCCTCGGGGCATGTACTTGAACTTACAAACTGTTATTTTGTACCTAGTTTGAGTAGGAATATAATTTCTGTATCTATGTTAACCCAATGTGGGTACACTTTTGTATTTAGAAACAATGGGTGTTTTATGTATAAAAACGATATAGAAATTTGCACAGCTGATGCAAATAATGGTCTTTATATTTTGAATATAAACCAATCTCAAAATGTAACAAACAAAAGGCTAAAAGTAAGTCATAAAGATGAAACTTATATGTGGCATTATCGTCTGAGACACATAAACAAGACTCGCATATCCACACTTTCGAAGAGTGGGTACTTGGACGGATTTGAACTGAATTCATATGACGTCTGCGAATCTTGCTTATTAGGCAAAATGCCTAAATCACCTTTTAGCGTAAAGGTGTACGCGCCACCAAACTGTTAGCCATTGTTCATAATGACGTTTGTGGGCCCATGTCTAGCCAGGCTAGAGGTGGATATGAATACTTCATAACCTTTACGGATGATGCATCACGTTATGGTTATGTGTATCTTATGAGACACAAGTCGGAGACTTTTGAGAAATTCAAAGAGTTTCGACACGAAGTTGAAAACTAGACCGGTAAAAGTATTAAGACATTACGGTCGGACCGTGGTGTCGAATACTTGAGCAATGCGTTTCTTGACTACTTGAAAGAATATGGTATTCTTTCACAGTGGAATCCTCCCGGAACACCGCAATTAAACGTTGTGTCCGAACGGAGAAACCGAACCTTGTTAGACATGGTAAGGTCTATGATGAGTCGCACTGAGCTACCTATTTCCTTCTGGGGATATGCATTGAACAGTGCAATACTTATTTTGAATAAGGTTCCGTCAAAGTCTGTTCAACAGACTCCGTATGAAATATGGACAGGAAAGAAACCGGGTTTCTCATTCCTAAAGATTTGGCATTGCTGGGCATACGTCAAACATTTGGAAGGTACCAAACTAGAACCCAAATCGGATAAATGCCTATTTGTAGGATATCCTAGGGAAACCAAAGGATATTACTTCTATCACCCACGAGAGAACAAAGTTTTTGTTGCTCTACATGCGGTTTTCCTTGAGAAGGAATTCCTAAATGCAGTTATAAGTGGGAGGAAAGTAGAACTCGATGAAAATCGGAGTGATACTGTTCCTGGCATAGAATCCTCAACGGAACATGAACAATTCATCAGAGATGAAACTGTACCACAATCTTCGAATACACAAGGACCACGTAGGTCGGAGAGAGTCAGAAAATAGCCTGAGAGAGGTATGGTTTCTGATCTCACCTCATGTGGATATCAATCTCATTGAGGAAGATGAGCCGGCTACGTATGAGGAAGCGATACAAGGTATCAACTCTGGTTCATGGCAAGATACCATGAATTTCGAAATGGATTCCATGTACACCAACCAAGTTTGGACACTGGTTGATGCACCAGAAGGCGTAAAGCCTATTGGATGCAAATGGGTCTTCAAGAAGAAGACCGACATGGATGGCAACGTACAAATGTACAAAGCTAGGTTTGTAGCGAAGGGGTATCGTCAATGACATGGTGTCGATTACGATGGAACTTTCTCACCCGTAGCCATGATTAAATCCATTCGGATAAAGCTTGCTATTGCTGCATATTTCTATTACGAGATATGGCAGATGGACGTCAAAACCGCTTTCCTTAACGGAAACCTGTTGGAGGATGTTTATATGCAATAGCCTGACGGTTTTATCGTGCCTAAACATACAAACAAGGTTTGCAAGTTAAATCGATCCATTTATGGATTGAAGCAAGCGTCGCGTTCTTGGAACCAACGCTTTGATGAGATCATAAAAGAATATGATTTCGTTCAAAGCGAGGATGATCTTTGTGTATATAAGAAGGTTAGTGGGAGCGCACTGACTTTCATTATCCTTTATGTTGACGATGTATTTCTTATGGGCAAGGACATTCCCATGTTAACGTCGGTGAAAGCTTGGCTTTCATTGAAATTCTCCATGAAAGATCTGGGAGAAGCAGCCTTTATTCTGGGAATAAAGATCTACCGGGATATATCTAGAAAGCTGCTTGGACTCTCCCAGAGCACGTACATTGACAAAGTGTTGAAGAGATTCAACTGGATCAGTCCAAGAGGGGACTGTTGCCAGTGTCACATGACGTCACTCTATCTAAGGACATGTATCCTAAAACTCAAGATGAGAGAGACAGCATGAGTGAGATACCGTTCGCCTCGGCAGTCGGATCGATCATGTATACCATGATATGTACACGACCTGATGTCTCCTATGCTTTGAGCATGTGTAGTCGCTATCAGGCCGATCCAGGTGAAGGTCACTGGATTGCGGTTAAGAATATCCTTAAGTGTCTTAGATGAACTAAGGATGATTTCTTAATCCATGGAGATGGAGAACTTGAGGTAACTGGGTATACCTATGCAAGTTTCCAAACCGACAAAGACGGCTTCAAGTCGCAATCCGGGTACGTATTTTGTTTGAACAACGGAGTAGTAAGCTGGAAATCTTCCAAGCAAGAGACTGTTGCCGATTCAACAACTGAAGCGGAGTATATTGCTACAGCTGAAGCAGCAAAAAAGGCAGTTTGGATCCGTAAATTCCTAATTGGATTAGGAGTAGTTCCGTTAGCAGCTGAGCCCATTCCATTGTATTGTGACAATAACGGGGCTATAGCGCAGGCTAAGGAACCGCGGTCTCATCATCAATCCAAGCATGTTCTTCGTCGTTTCCATCTGATTCGTTAGATCATACATCGCGGTGATGTGAAGATCGAGAAGGTCGCATCAGAGGACAACATTGCAGATCCACTGACGAAAGTTATACCTCAGCAAAAGTTTGAGCGACATGTACATAGTTCAGGTATTAGATGCTTGAGTGACTGGCAATAGGCCAAGTGGGAGATTTTTAGACAGTTATGACCCATAGCGTCACTATTTGTAAAACACATTGTGTTTTTGTACAAATTAATTATGTAGCAATGGAAATTGCCTTTTATCATTTCGTAATTAGATTACCTAAATGTGTGAATGATGAAAGTCCTTATGATTAGTTCCGGATTGAGATGATATGAGACAGTATCAATCCACGACGGTTTAATCATTAAATATCCCTAGTCGTAGTATTATCGAGACTGGACATCGATAAGGCGGAATAGACTAGTATCGCACTTGTGCATGTTATGGAAGTGTAACAGCATAGTTCTCATATATTTAAGTATTGGATACTTATGCAAGTGTGGTAGGAGGTTATGTTTTACCGATGGTACGAAAAACAGCTTCGCTCTGGATAGACCCCACGAAATCCCATTGGTAGTATGACTATGTGTCTATGGGAGTCCGTATCAGGGTAGGTGTATTTGGTCTTAACCTGAGACTTGCATCGCTAGTACTTGCGACAATCAATACGCTTTGGTTTTGGTCGTTCAGGAATTTAACAGGTTCGGTGTACATCTCTTCTGGGTTTATTGAGAATCGTAGTGTATTGGATGTGATGTCAAGACGGAAGTATCACTTCAGTCATATGGAGATGATGGTCACGCGGGGATACAGAACTGGTTCTCTAAAAGGTTGAAACCATCAGGATAATATGACTAGGTCATGATTATCCGATAATAAAGAGACTAGTTGCTAGTGATCCGATATATTCTTCGTACGGGGCAGACACTATTCCAGCCCCAGGCCTTGCATGTGACATCCGATACTGGATCACGAGATACGCAATACTACGCCTGACATATATCATATATTCCATTAAGAATATTTCTGGAGAATTGGGTAGGCATGGCGCTTTGCTAGAAGCCAACCTTGTCTCGTAAATCGGTAAGAATGTAGTACAAGGTACGTACGTGTCCGGATAGTCTGACAACCAGATTTACTGCCAACATATCCAGTGATCTCTTGGGTCGCTTCCTAAAGATTCTCCGATGACGTATGATTCGAACTTTATTAATCTGGGATTAATAGCGGAGAGACTTTATCTGGGATAAAGTACTATTTGAAGAGAGAGAACGATTAATTTGGAATTAATCGATAAAATAATATATTCGATATATTATACGAAATTGGATTTCGACGCGGAATTAATATTAGATTTTAATTCGGGCTAACAAATTGATTTAGAATTAATTCGCAAGCGACGTGAATAGTAATTTTGCTAGACATGATTATTTAATTAATTTTGATTTAATTACGACGCAACTGAAAACTCATTAATTCGGAATTAACGAAACCGAGCTCGGAATGTGTTTGCGACGCCACTCCGATTTTGAATCAAGTGCGGCTGCAAGTCACATCGCGAGTCACATCACTTGTCACTTTAGTGATAGATGTCTAAGTCATATTTTTTGGTGAGTGACATGCAGTCACTATTCATGAAAGAAGTGGTTGTGGGCATTTAATGAGCTTTTGGAGCCAAAATTTTGGTTTGACTTTTGAAGTATATACCAAATATTTGGTAATTGATTTTAGGTAATTGTTTTTAGAAAATAATAACACAAAAATCAAAGAAGAACTCTCTCTCCCAAAATAGCCAAAAACCGTGAGTTCCATAGAGGAAATGAAGCTTGATTTTTCTTTCATCTTTTGCTAGCACAAACAAGGGATCAATACAAGGTGATATGGAAACCGAACTAAGAGCTTGGAATCCTTTAAAGCTTGGAGCTTGGTCATCTTCATCAACAAAGTCACCTTGGCCGAATACATCAAGAAAGGAGAAAGTTTTGTTGATCATCACATCCAAAAGCCGTTCAATGTAAGTGTGTTTCCGCCACTCTTCGTTGCTTATTCTTTCTATTTCTATGCTTATATTGATCTTGGGACCACCCTAGAAACCAACAGACTACCTATGCTCTGTACACAAAACTGACGGATCCTATCTTGATACACACAGGATATCCTGAGGATCGGTCCACACCCAACAAACAAGCGGATGTCTAATCTAAATAGACCGGTGATGTGACTGCCATCTAAGTGTGGAGGATGTCTCATATATCCACAGTGGTATCTCAAGTCGAAGGACCACTATGTTACTCAACCCGATAAGATTCTTATTGATGTTGGTGTACCATCCATTATGAATCTTCGGTGAGTCGTTCAATGTTTATCCACTATAAAGACCTACACGTCTATACGAGTCTCCCCATACTCATGGTTCATTGGGATAAACCACCGAATCAAGTCCCGATATACGACATGTACTGGACTCAACGAATTTAACTAACCGACCCGTGTTAGTAAATCTTGACCAGAAACTATATTTGATAATATACATTTAGCAGTAACACTTTCCAATGTCAATTACAAAATAGTTTTGTAACTGTGTACTGCATTATATATTATCGGGCCTTTGTCTAATATATACATATCACTAAACCACATTTAGTTTCAATGTAATCGTAATCAGATCGAATACGTATATAAAAACAAGAGGTGTAACCATAAATAAGTAATATTATGGAAAAAGTAATTGATCGTATTCATGAATCAGACATAAATACGATGCGGATTGGCGCTCTGAGCACCAACCCCAACACATGTCGCTCAAACTTTTGCTGAGAAATAGCCTTCATCAGCGGATCTACAATGTTATCATCTGATGCGACTTTCTGGATCTTCACATCGCCATGATGTTTGATCTCACGAATCAGATGGAAACGTCGAAGTACATGCTTGGATCATTGATGAGACCGCGGTTCCTTAGCCTGCGCTATAGCCCCGTTATTGTCATAATAAAAAGGAACGGGCTCAGATGCTAACAGAACTACTCCTAATCCAATTAGGAATTTACGGATCCAAACTGCCTCAGCTGCAGTAATATATTCCGCTTCTGTTGTTGAATCGGCAATAGTCTCTTGCTTGGAAGATTTCCAGTTCACTGCTCCATTGTTCAAACAAAATATGTACCCGGATTACGACTTACAGTCGTCTTTATCGGTTTGGAAACTTACATCGGTAAACCCAGTTACCTCAAGTTCTCCATTTCCATAGACTAAGAAAGCATCCTTAGTTCATCTAAGATACTTAAGGATGTTCTTAACCGCAACCCAGTGACCATCACCTGGATCGGCCTGATAGCGACTACACATGCTCAAAGCATATGAGACATCAGGTCGCGTACATATCATGGCATACATGATTGATCCGACTGCAGAAGCGAACGGGATCCGACTCATGTTGTCTCTCTCATCTTGAGTTTTAAGACACATGTCTTTAGATAGAGAGACGCCATGTGACACTGGCAACAGTCCCCTCTTAGACTGATCCATGTTGGATCTCTTCAACACTTTGTCGATATACGAGCTCTGGGAGAGTCCAAACAGCTTTCTAGATCTATCCCGGTAAATCCTTATTCCCAGAATAAAAGATGATTCTCCCAGATCTTTCATGGAGAATTTTAATGAAAGCCAAGCTTTCACCGATTGTAGCATGGGAATGTCATTGCCAATAAGCAATACATAATCAACGTAAAGGACAATGAATGTCAGTGCGCTCCCACTAACCTTCTTATATACACAAGGATCATCCTCGTTTTGAACAAAATCATATTATTTTATTATCTCATCAAAATATTGGTTCCAAGAACGCGATGCTTGCTTCAATCCATAAATGGATAGATTTAACTTGCAAACCTTGTTTGCATGTTTTGGTACGACAAAACTGTCAGGCTATTGCATATAAACATCCTCCAAAAGGTTTCCATTAAGGAAAGCGGTTTTGACGTTCACCTGCCATATTTCATAATTAAAATATGCAGCAATAGCAAGCATTATCCGAATGGATTTAATCATGGCAACAGGTGAAAAAGTTTCATCGTAATCGACACCATATCGTTGACGATACCCTTTCGCTACAAGCCTAGCTTTGTATGTTTGTATGTTACCATCCATGTCGGTCTTCTTCTTGAAGACCCATTTTCAACCAATAGGCTTTACGCCTTCTGGTGCATCAACCTGTGTCCAAACTTGGTTGGTATACATGGAATCCATTTCGGACTTCATGGCTTCTTGGCATAAAGTGAAATCGATATCTTATATCGCTTCCTCATTCATAGCCAGCTCATTATCCTCAATAAGATTAATATCTTCGTGAGGTGAGATCAGAAACCTATACCTCTCAGGTTATTTTCTGACTCTCTCCGACCTACACGATTCTTTTGTATTAGAAGATTGTGGTACACTCTCATCCCTGATGAACTATTCGTGTTCCGTTAAGAAATTGGTGCCAGGAATAGTATCACTCCGATTTTCATCGAGTTCTACTTTCCTCCCACTTACCACTGCATTTAGGAATTTCTTTTCAAGGAAAACCACATGTAGAGCAACAAATACCTTGTTCTCTTGTGGGTGGTTGAAGTAATATCCTTGGTTTCCTTAGGATAACCTACAAATAGGCACTTATCCATTTGGGTTCAAGTTTGGTACCATCCAAATGTTTAACGTATGCCCAACATCCCCAAATCTTCAGGAATGAGAAACCCGGTTTCTTTCCTGTCCATATGTCATATGAAGTTTGTTGAACAGACTTTGACAGAACGTTATTCAAAATAAGTATTGGACTGTTCAATGTATATCCCCAGAAGGAAATTGGCAGCTCTGTGCGACTCATCATAGACCTTAACATGTCTAACAAAGTTCGGTTTCTCTGTTCGGACACACCGTTTAATTGAGGTGTTCCGGGAGGAGTCCACTGTGAAATAATACCATACTCTTTCAAGTAATTGAGAAACTCATTACTCAAGTATTATCCACCACGGTCCCACCGTAATGTTTTAATACTTTTGCCGGTCTGTTTTTCTACTTCGTGTCGAAAATCTTTGAATTTCTCAAAAGTTTCTTACTTGTGTCTCATAAGATACACATAACCATAACGCGATGCATTATCCGTAAAGGTTACGAAGTATTCATATCCACCTCTAGCCTGGCTAGACATGGGCCCACATACGTCACTATGAACGAGGGCTAACAGTTCGGTGGCACGTGCACTTTTACCGCTAAAAGGTGTTTTAGTCATTTTGCCTAATAAACAAGATTCGCAGACGTCATATGAATTTGGATCAAATCCGTCCAAGTATTCACTCTTCGAAAGTTTGGATATACGAGTCTTGTTAATGTGTCCCACACGACAATGCCATATATAAGTTTCATCTTTGTTACTTAATTTAAGCCTTTTGTTTGTCATGTTATATGTTTGAGATTTCTTTATATTCAAAATATAAAGACCATTATTAACATCAGCACTGCATATCTCAAAATCATTTTTATAAACAAAACACCATGTGTTTCTGAATACAAAAGTATACCTACATTGGGTTAAACAAGATACAGATATAATGTTTCTAGTCAAACTAAGTACATAATAGCAGTTTGATAAATTAAGTACATGCCCTGAGGGCAGTTCCAAAATATAGGTCCCAACAGCCAAAACGGTGACTCTAGTCCCATTTCCAACTCGGAGGTCAATCTCTTCTGAAGCCAGTCTCCTACTAATCTGCAGATCCTTCACATCAGTACATATATGAGTATCACAACCAGAATCAAAAATCCAATTTTTAAAATTAGAAGTAGACATGTTTATTTCAATAACAAACATACCTGAAGCCGGATCCTTGCCTGCCTTCACTTCCTTCATGTGCGCCTTATACTCATGGCAGTCACGCTTCCAGTGACCCCGTTTGCCACACTGCAGGCAGATATCTTAGGATTTTTCCTTTGCCTTCCCAGAAGACTTTGATGATTTGGCCTTGCCCTTTCTCTTATTCTTCTTCTTCTTCTTCTTCTTCTTCTTCACGCCTCCAGAAGCCTTTGGCCAAGCCTTGGCAGACTGAGATGTCGAAGCGAAGTGGGCCTCGTGCTTCTTGCCCTTTAAAAGCTCTTTTTCTTCCTCTTTCAGCATTGCCATCAACTCTCCAAGAGTATTTTCTTGGTTCATCATATATAGTTCATGATGAACCCGCTCCAGCTGTCTGGAAGAGACTGTAAGATCAAATCTATGGAAGTCTCAACCTCGAAGACTATGCCTAGCTGTCCCAACTGTTCGATGTCAGCAATCATCTATGATACATGGTGTTCAATAGATGTACCCTCTGACATGCGAGAGCGAAAGAGCTTCTTCTGTAATTCGTACCTCTGCGATCTAAGGTTAGATCGATGAAGGTCCCTTAATTTCAACATCATTCGTAGGGATCCAATCCCTTATTTTGACGACGAAATTGTAGGGTCATTGCAGCAAGCATGACAGCTTGAGCAGTTGAGTTGTCATCACTGTGAGTCTTCCAAAGCTCAAGCTCAAGCAGCTGCTCAATTCCGGGCTTATGCCCAAGAGGTCTCTCTATTTTATAGACCAATCTCTCAGCCCCCAGGACAATCCTGAGGTTCATATCCTAGTCAGGAAAGTTCGCACCATTAAAGACATTTTCGCCCATGATAATGTCCCTAACGTTGACCTTTCCAGCCTTCTTAATTGCAATAGTCTAACTATTCAATTAACGATTTTGGGTACAGTCCAACTGTTACAAAAAAATAATAAAATATTAGTCCAACTAATATAAATATATAAAATGACAAAAATAATTTGAAAGCGCGTATTTGAACGAAATTGCAAATTCAATACTGGCATCCCACTAATTTTCGGCGAGCCTCTAACCCTCTGTTGAGTACTCGGGAAACCTAGTTTCTTAGTGGGCTAGGATCCCGTTAAATAACACACAACCTTGACTTTGGCCAACAAGCTGTATGATATTTAACTAGGTAGATCTCTAAGATCAATTGGACTTTATGGAATGGTTTTAGGCCCAATTTGGATCCAATCCAATTGTCCTAAACCAAGCTTGGCCCAACCAAGCCCATTAAGCCCAAATACAACAATATTAGCCCAATTCAAAATTAAAGACTAATTTATTTAATTACAATATTTCAAATATCACAATTATTTTAATTAAAGTGTAATACCCTTAATTAATTAGTTAAATCAAATTTCTAAAATACCAATTAAACTAATTAATCATGCTTTAATTTATCAACTTATGTCCAACACAATTGAAGCAAAATCAATCTATATCATGCTTCTCAACTCACGGCAATATGGCACAATTTATATCCAATTTTGATTTCAATCTAATTAAATCAACAATCAATAGACTCATAATGCATTAAACACATCCAATGGTCTAAAATCAAAAATCACCATGATATATCTAGGGTTCTTGTTTCGGTCAAAGCAAGGAAATTAGGGGAAAATTTATCCAATTCATTTTCTCAATTTTTAAGATGCATAAATCTAATTCATCATCAACCAAGCTCAACCAAACAATCAATTTGAAGAAATCATGCTTCCAAACACAAAAAGCCCAAATAAAGTCCATAAACCCTAAAACAAATCATGCTTAAAATTGGCTCTCTGATACCATTGTTGGGTTCCTAGAACATGCCAAGGATCTTCTAAGTCATGATTTCGTGTGAATACTCAAATAAGTTGCGGAAAAACTTACATTGATCAGTTTTATTGGATGTTGGAAGTTCAAAACTTTTGTGTTTGAGAAGAGCTCCAAGCCTTTCCCTTATGTTCCAAACTCTAGGATTTGTTTCCCTAACACCTTGGTTGAGTCCTTGTATGTGCTAGCAAGAAGAAATTTTGAAGCAAATTTTCTAAGAGGAAGGGAGAAGCATTCGGCAATGGTGTAGTGGAAAGGGAGAGAGTTTTCAATTTTTTTTTTGTGTTTTGTTAATTGATTTTCCAAAAGTTAATTATCATATACCAAATCCAAGTTTTGGTATTAGTCATTCCAAAATGACAAAGTGTATTTAACAAGTTACCAACAAATTCACCACCAACTTCTATCACCAAAAATGTGACTAAAGTTGACTAATGATGTAAGTTGGTGGGCCCCACTTTAAAATTCAAAATTCGAGTGGGTCCGCTAAACACACTTCGGGTTCGGGTTCGTTTAATTCTGAATTAACGAATTTGCCGTTACGACATAATTAAATCCAATTTAATTAAATTATTATGCCTAGAAAAATTATTATTAAAGTCGCTTACGAATTAATTCTAAATTAATTCGTTCGCCCGAATTAAAATCCAATTTTAATTCCGCATTGAAATCTAATTTCAATTAATATATCGAATATATTATTTAATCGATTAATTCCAAATGAACCGTTCTCTCTCTACTATTCGAATTTTATCCCAGATAAATTCTTGCCGTAATTAATCCTAGAATAATTTTCTCTCTCTCATAATTAATCCTAGATTAATTCTGTTCGAGTCAAATGTCATCGGTGAATCTTTGGGAAACGATCCATGAGATTCCTGGATATGTTGCCAGTAAATCCGGTCATCAGACTATCCGAACAAGTGCGTACCCAGTACCACGTTCTTATCGAATTACAAGACATGGTTGGCTTCTAGTAAAGCACCGTGCCTACCCAATTCTCCAGAAATATTCTTTTAAGGAATACATAATCTATACCAGGCGTAGTATACTAAGTATTGCGTATTACGATCCTGCATCGGATGTCACATGCTAGGCTTGGGGCTGGAATTGTGTCGGTCTCGTACGAAGCATATATCGGATCACTAGCAACTAGTCTCTTTAATCGGATAATCATGACCTTGTCATATTATCCCGATAGTTGTAACATAATAGAGTACCGGTTCTGTATCCTTGCGTGATCATCATCTCCATATGACTGAAGTGATACTTCCATCTTGACATCACACCCAATACTCTACGATTCTCAATAAACCCAGAAAAGGCGTACACAGAACATGTTAAAGTCCCGGACGACCAAAACTAAAGCGTATTGATTGTCGCAAGTATTAGCGATGCAAGTCTCAGGTTAAGACCAAATACACCTACCCTGATTCAGATTCCCAAAGACACATAGTCATACTACCAATGGGATTCCGAGGGGTCTATCCAGAGCGAAGCTGTTTCCGTACCATCGGAAAACAGATCCTCATATTACACTTGCATGAGTATCCAATACCCAAATATATGAGAACTATGCCGTTACGCTTCCATAACGCGCACAAGTGTAATACTAGCCTATTCCGCATTATCGATGTCCAATTTCGATAATACTACAACTAGGGATATTTAATTATTAAACTATTCGTGGATTGATACTGTCTCATATCTTATTAATCTTGAACTAATCATAAGGACTTTTATCATTTATATATTCAAGTAATCTAATTAAAAAATTATAAAATAACAATTTCCATTGTTACATAGTTAATTTGTACAAAAACCACAATGTCTTTTACAAATAGTGATGTTTTGGGTCGTTATTGTCCAACAAAAGACTCTCATGTAAACAGCTTCACTTCTTACTTGAAATAGGTGATCTACTATAAAGAGGTAATCTGCCTTTATCCCCATTAGGACTCTTATCCTAATATAGTGATCATTAAAAGCCTTAGCTTATCCTAGACTTGACAGAAATCACTCTGCGTCATTACAGGAATGAGAAAGAGTATAAAACTCTACAGTGCTTGTTTTGAATTGAACAAAATTTTAGTTGTCTCTTTTGAACCTAGATCTTGGGAACTCTAGTAAGCTAGGTTGGGTTTCCACAGTGATAATTCTTAATTTATAGGCTTCAGGCCCATTTCCCTCGATGACTTCTCAACTTGCTCTCTAGGTAAACCTTTAGTAAGTGGATCCGTTAGGTTTTCCTTCGATTTGACATAATCGATCTAAATTATGCCACTTGAGAGCTGTTGTCGTATGGTATCATGTCTGCGACGTATGTGTCGAGACTTACCATTATATATTGTATTTTGGGCTCTCCCAATAGCCGATTGACTATCACAATATATGCTTATCGCTGACACTGGTTTGGGCCAATTTGGAATGTCTTCTAGGAAATGTCGAAGCCATTTCGCTTCTTCCGCTGTTTTTTCTAATGCTATGAATTCTGATTCCATAGTAGACCGGACAATACATGTTTACCTCGAGGATTTCTATGACACGGCTGCACCACTAAGTGTGAAAACAAATCCACTCGTAGATTTGGAATCTATTGTATCAGATATCCAATTAACATCACTGTATCCCTCTAGAACAGCAGGATATCTCGTATAATGCAGACCATATTTTGAAGTTTCTCTCAGATACCTCAAAACTTTTACTATGGCTTTTCAGTGGTTATGTCCTAGATTGCTCGTATATTTGCTAAGTCTTTTTACAGCTTGAGCGATATCAGGTCGTGTACAATTTGTGAGATACATCATACTTCCTATGATTCTCGAATACTCTAATTGCGATACGCTTGACCCATTATTCTTTGATAAATGAAGAGTTAGGTCTACAGGAGTTCTAGCCATATTTAGATCTCTTTTATTATATTTCTCAAGTATCTTCTCAACATAATGAGTCTGAGATAATATATATCATTCTGATATTTTGGAAATCTTAATTCCTAAGATCACATCAGCTACTCCTAAATCTTTCATATCAAATTTACTGGTCAATACTTTCTTGGTAGACTGAATCATCTCATGATTACTACCAATTATTAGCATAACGTCTACGTAGAGACACACAATGACATATCCTTTTTGAGTTGCTTTAGTGTATACACATTTATCACACTCATTGATTTTGAACCCACTTGACAACATCTCTTTGTCAATTTTTTCATGCCATTGTTTAAGTGTTTGTTTTAATCCGTATAAGGATTTTACAAGTTTACACACCTTCTGTTCTTGTCCAGGAACATTGAAACCTTCTGGTTGTTCTATGTAAATCTCTTCATCTAGTTCACAATTTAAGAATGTCGTCTTTACATCCATTTGATGTATTTCAAGACCAAATATAGCTGCCATGGCTATGAGCATTCTTATTGACGTGATACTAGTCACTGGTGAATAGGTATCAAAGTAATCAAGGCATTTTTTTGTCTATAACTTTTTTATGATAAGTCTTACCTTGTACTGATATATCGATCCATTCGGTTTCATCTTCCGTTTGAATATCCATTTGTAGCCCAATGGCTTACAACCTGGAGGAAGATCAACCAATTCCTAAGTATGATTTTGTAGGATGGAATCAATCTCACTATTGATAGCCTCTTTCCACAAAGGTGCCTCTGACGAAGACATTGCTTCTTTATAGCTTTGAGGCTCATTTTCTAACAAGTATGTTAGAAAATCGGGTCCAAATGACTTAGAAGTTCTAGCTCTTTTGTTACGTCTAGGTTCATTTTCCTCAACTTGATCACTGCATTTGACAGTATCAATAGTTCTTTTGAGAGACTCTGTTCTTTGTCTTTCCTTACAAGGAAATATCTCTTCAAATAATGTTGCATTCCTTAACCCAATTATCATATTTTGATTGATGTCAGGAATTTCAGACTTATGTACCAAAAATTGATACGCACTACTGTTGTGAGCATATCCAATGAATATACAATCAACAGCATTGGGTCCTATTCTAACCTTCTTAGATTTAGGAACCATCACTTTGGCGAAACACCCCCACACTTTCAGATTTTGGTAGGAAGGTACTGTTGGACAATTATGACCCATAGCGTCACTATTTGTACAGATCATGGTGTTGTTGTACAAATTAACTATGTGACAAAATAGATTGCTCTCTTATCATTTGTGATTAGATCACCAAGATGTATAAATGATAAGAGGTCCCTATGATTAGTTCCTGGATTGAGAATGATATGAGAAAGTATCAGTCCATGAAGGATTAATCATTAAATATCCCTAGTCAAAGTATTATCGAGATCGGACATCGATAAATACGTAAAAGACTAGTATTACACTTGTGCGCGTTGTAAGGGCACAACGGCATAGTTCTCATATATTTGGTATAGGATACTCATGCAAGTGTAATAGAAGATTGTGTTTTACCGATGGCACGGGAAATAGCTTCGCTCTGGATAGACCCCCTCAGAATTCCATTGGTAGTATGACTGTGTGTCTATGGAAGTCCGAAATCAGGGTAGATGTATTTGGTCTTAACCTGAGACTTGCACCGCTAATACTTGCGACAATCAATATACTTTTGTTTTGGTCGTCCAGGGCTTTAACCGGTTTCTGTGTACGCCTCTTCTAGGTATATCGAGAATCGTAGTGTGTTGGGTGTGATGTCAAGACGAAAGTATCACTTCAGTAATATGGAGATGATGGTCACGTAGGATACGGTACTAGTACTCTTAAGTACTGCAGTCATCGGGATAAAATGACAAGGTCATGTTTATCCGATTATAGAGACTAGTTACCAGACATCCGACATGTGCTTCGTACGGGGCAGACACAATTCCAGCCCCAGGCCTAGCACGTGATCATCCGATACTGGATCGACATACGCAATACTACGTATACTACACCTGATATAGATCATTTATTCCTGTAAGGATATTTCTGGAGAATTGGGTAGGCATGGCGCTTTTCTAGAAGTCAACCTTCTCTTGTAAATCGATATAAACGTAGTACGAGGTACTTACGTGTTCAGATAGTCTGACGACCGAATTTACTGCCAACATATCCGGGGATCTCATGGGTCGCTTCCCGAAGATTCACCGATGACGTATGACTCGCACTCTAAATTAATATGGGATTAAATAGAAGAAAGAGAAAATTAATCTGGGATTAATTGCGGAGATATTTTATCTGGGATACAATATCAATTAAAGAGAGATAACGATTAATTTAGAATTAATCGATAAATTAATATATTCGATATATTAAACGAAATTGGATTTCGACACGGAATTAAAATTAGATTTTAATTCGAGTGAACGAATTAATTTAGAATTAATTCGTTAGCGACGTGAATAGTAATTATGCTAGGCATGATTATTTAATTAAATTAGATTTGATTAGGACGCAACAGAAAATTCGTTAATTTGGAATTAGCGAACCCGAGCCCGGGATTATTTGCGAGCGCATTCACATTTCGAATTCGAGTGCGGCACGCAAGTCAAATAGCGTCACATCATTCGTCAATCAAGTGATAGATGTCTTTCACTTTGAGTGATTGACGCCAGTCACTATTCATTGATTGATGGATTGATGGAATGATGTGTGTGGTTGGCAAGCATTTATGGCTTGATTTTTTGAAAATCAAAAGTGGTATATGTTAATTGATTTTTTGGAAATCAATTTGTTAACACACAACCAACTCTCTCCTCTCTTTCTTCTTCCTCTCACACGCCCAATGGGCTGAAAAACCTTCTGTTTTTCTGTT